>PVKN010005283.1:0-31177 GCA_004027915.1 Capromys pilorides | reverse complement strand
CTCCTCTCCTCTCCTTCCTGTCTCTGTCTATCCGTCTGTCTGTCCCTCTTTCTTTTTGAGAGGGCATTACTGTGTGGTTCAGGCTGGCCTTGAGCTCAATTTGTAGCCCATGCTGGTCTCAGTAATGCTCCTGCCTCAGCCTCCCAAGTACTGCAGTTGTAGGAATGTTGGGATGATAGATGTGTGCCACCACATGCAAATCTTTTTCTTTTTTTGAGATAGGGTCTTACATGAATTCAAGGGTGGCCTTGAACTCACTGTGTAGCCAAGCCTGGGCTGAAATGCTAGGTGATCATCCTCCCTGTACTTCCTAAATGCAGGGATTACAAGTATGTGCTACTACTATGCCTGGCTGCCCAGCCCTTTTAAATTTTTTTTACCATGAGACAAGGTCTTGCTAAGTTGCCCAAGCAGGGCTCAAACTTGTTATCCTCCTCCCTTAGACTTCCACTGTGTGCTCCTGTGCCCGCACCCATCCACTGGCTCCTGCTTCTGATTGTAGAACCTTCTACCTACCACTCTGTATGAGGGTAAATCTCTAATTTACCGTATGTGCTTTTGTGTCCAGATTGTGCAACTCCTTATGATTGTTTTTCTTCTTCGTAACCCATTATCAGTTTTGTCTTCAGTATAGAAAGGTGTTTCGCTCACCATGTTCTTGTTAAACAGTGATCTCATACAGACAGGAGTGGCAAATTGGATTGGAAATTGCCTGCCTTGGATCACTTGGCAAAAGCTGTGTTTTTGGGGGTTGTGGGCAAAGGAAAGACTTGTCTAAGGCAGAGGAAAGACTTGTGTAAAGACTTCTATTTCTTTGCTCAGAATACCTTCCTGTTGACTCACTGGAAATCATAACGAAAAGCAGAAGGAATATTGGAGAGGCAGCTGCCAGCCCAGGGCTTGGCTGCTATTGGGACAGATGTCTGGGACTGAGAGAACTGGGGCTTGAAGGAGAAGTATGAAATTTTTTTATAGAACCAAACAGTATTTTGTGATAGTTGTTTTTCTAGAGTATTAAAAAATAACCAAATGTTACTTAGAGCCAATGATCACCAACATAAACTAAAAATATTTTGTTCTATAGAATTGTTTTCCCTAAACCCCAATATGGAAGGAACCTAGGAATAAAAGGGGTTGAGGTGTAGGAAAGGAAAAATTGAAAAAGAAAAACCCGTGATCATTAAAGAAACAAAAATGATAAAATCAGTGCAATTATCGTTAGTCATCAGGTCCCTTATAACATGGAGACCACCTTTCACACAGGTTAAGGAAACAGGAATTGCTTTTTACTGACATGACTTAGGACAACGTGATTTCAACATTGCTGTGTCATTACCTTGGGCAATGCTGGTTTGATCTTTGATAGCTCCAGAAGGTAGTGCTTGACAATGGCTTGACTATGGACTTTCCTTCAAAAATTAGAAAATCTTCAAAAACATTTTTTATTTCATCTTTTTCAAAGAATTTAAAGCACTTTTTTAAGCAAACAAACAGAAAAACACTTTTCTTACAGTGGATGTGATACATACGTCAGATACTAAGGATAACAGTGGAAAAGTCTGTCTCCTCAGGCTTGCTTCTCCTGTTGTTACCTTTTCCAGGTAGACCACTACACTGATGATATGTCCCTCTGGAGATACTCTGCATGTGTCAGTACAAAGCATTTTTCTTTGTTTGGCAACAGTTGCATGCTATAGATTTTCTTGGCATCTTGAAACTCATTCCACACGAATACAGTGGAGTGCATTTTTGTTTGTCATAGTTGTCTTAAGTTTTCAGTTATGTGTTTAAACATCCATGGGCACACCCTTCCGCCCAGCTTTTGTTTTTATGAACAAGGCTTTGTGTGTATGTCATTATGCACATTTAAATATGCTTGCAGGATACATTTCTGAAAGTGCAATTTCTGGATGAGGGGAAGTATTTCCTTGATAAATGTTACCATTTTCTTCTTGGAATTTGTTCTAGTTTACATGTCTGTGTCTTATCAGTGATGTAGGAGAAGACCGTTTTCCCCATAACTTTGTCAGCCCAGAGTGTTCCTTTTTTTCTAGTACTGGGACTCAAACTTAGGACCTTGCACTTGCCAGGCAGGCCCTTGTGCCACTAAGCTATATCCCCCACTGCACTTTCATAGATGGAAATGTTATTGTAGTTTCGTTTTCAGATTATTTAGTTGTAAGTGAAGATGAGCGTCTTTATTTTTATAAGCCTTTTTTGGGTATTTTTCCTGTGAACTGTATCAGAATATTTTGCTCATTTTCTATTGGAGTTTTAGACTTTTTAATTGATTTGTAAGAATTACTTAATTATCAAGAACATTGGTTCTATGTCATATATTTATTTGTTCATTTATGGCCCTCTCATACTGCCCTGGGGGCGAGACTGGTGCCCCATGTGGTGCAGGGGATCAAATCTGGGTCCCTGCGATTGTCAAAGCTTGCCTAAGCAGGTGCTTTAGTCCACTGAGCTATCTCGATAGCCCCTGCCATATATTTTAGAATATATCAAGTTTTAGAGTTGAACTCTTTAGATCAATTTGCAGCTTATTTTGATGTGAAAACTGAGGTAGGAAACCTATTTTGTTTTCTTCCAGGTGACTTTTGATGTGTTGTTTTTTTTTTTTTTTTTTTTTTTTTTGGTCTTTTTGCGATAGGGTCTCGCTATGCAGTTCAGCCTGGCCTTGAGCTCACTTTTGTAGCCCATGCTGATCTCGAACTCGCACCAATCTTCTTGCCTGAGCCTCCCAAGTGCTGGGATTATAGGCATGTGCCACCACGCCTAGCCGATATTTGTTTTTGAGACAAGATCTCACACTTTAGTTCAGGTAGCCCTTAAACTGCTTCTGTAGCCCAGGTTGAACTCAAACTCACAGTGAGCCTCCTATCTCAGCCTCCAAAGTGCTGGGATTGCAGGTGTGCACCATCATGCCTGGCCTTGTCTGAGATCTTAACCTTTCTTTCTTTTTTTTTTTTTTTTGAGAAGAAGGCAGCATAAATTGTTGAGATTTCGAATGAATTAAATATCATTTGAGAGGGCCAGTGAAAGAGCTCAGCGGTCTAAAGCGCCTGCTTGGGCAAGTTTAGGCAACTGCAGGGACCGTGGTTCAATCCCTGGCGCCATATGCTGTGCCAGCCCCACCCCCAGGGCAGGCTGAACTGGCCATAATAAAATAAATAAACAAACAAACAAATAAAGTTAACTATCCTTTGAGAAGCCAGGCATGGTGGTGCATGCCTATAATCCCAGCACTTGGGAAGCTGAGGCAGAGGATCATTGCGAGTTTGAGACCAGCCTGGGCTACAAAAGTGAGCTCAAGGCCAGCCTGAACTATATAGTGAGACTTTGTCTCAAAAAGACAAAATAAATAAATATCATTTGAGAGAAATAGACTGGAGTTTTCCCATAGTGCTTTGAAGCAAGTTGTATTGTTAACTAGATTAATAGTGTGTAAAGATGTTGGATAGGAGGTTTTTTTTTGTTTTTGTTTTTTGAGACAAGGCCTAGCTGTGTAGCTCAGGCTAGTCTTAAATTCACTTATGTAGCACATGGTGGCCTCAAACTTGCTGTGATCCTCTTGCTGACAATACAGGTGTGGTCCACCACGCCTAGTGAGGAAACAAGTTTTAGAATAACAGCATTGACATAAAGACTGAAATGATGAACAGACTTGCTGAACATATTTTATTCATTATGCTAAAGGAGAGTATTAGTTTGGAATTTGAAGGTCTGTGTGGCTGAATTTATTTATTTGGTACACTACAACTCAGATTCACAGTGATCCTCCTGTCTCAGCCTCCCCAGAGCTGAGATTACAGGTATATGCCACCGTGCCATTTGAGGCTAGTACCACACACCCAGTGTTCTGGAGGCCAGCACAGCATGCAGTACTGAGGATCAGATTCAGGACCCTGGGCTTGCCAGGCAGGCCTGTAGGCCACCAAGCTAACTCCCAGGCCAATAGCTGACTTTCCGTACGAATGTTTTCTGAGATACATTCTTTTAATGAACTGAGTAATGCCAAGGAAGATAAGGTCTTCCTTGTTAAATGTTAATCTAAAATGATTAACCTCATTTTCAGAAGTAGTAGGTTAACCTGGGCTAGCAGAGATACTTAATTAGAATCTTCATCATGGAGCCAGAGATTGAGTTTCCAAGAGGAGTGCGGTTTTAACCTCTGTAGTATTCTTCAGACCTGGCTTACCTTCAGTCCCTTCCTGCTTTAGGTCTTTTCTGAGGACTGTTGTTTCAGGTTTTTCTAGCTTGGGAAACAGTGTTCTCCATCAGTGTTAAGGATTTAAAAGACTTTATTTTTGAGATGGAATCTTAGTGTTGTTTTAATTTGCATCTCTCAAATTTCAGAGACTGTTTGAAGTAATAATTTGAGACATGTTCGTAGTCAGTATTCAACTGTTTTAATTTTTTTTCCATTTATTGAGTTCTTAGGCTTCTCGTGTCAAGAGCTTAAATAGCACCATTGGTTAGGTCTGATTATTGAGCTACAGTCATGAGTACGAAGACATTGTATAGGAGTATAGCTTTTTAAAATGGGGAGTGTAAAGTTGGGTGTGGTGACACACACCTGTAACCCTAACACTTGGGAGGCTGGGGCAGGAGGATCACTGCTGTGAGTTCAAGGTCAGCCTGGCTTACATAGTGAGTTTATGTGGACACTCTTGTATCATTTATCACAGTGCCTCATACGTTTCTCTTCCTTAACGTAGTGAGCCTCAGAAGATAAGGGTCATGTCCTTACTGTACACCAATGGTGAAGAACTTGCTATTTTTATCTAAGATAAAGGTATTAGTGTGTAAGTTGTTTTTTAAAACTAAAACTTTGGTATTCAGATTTAATTACAATTCCAGTTTGCAATACGTAAGTGGGTTTGGGTTGCACTTTGGGCACTTGTCTCTGAAAGGTTTGCTGGGGCCAGTGAGATAGCTTAGCAGACTAAAGCACCTACTTAGGCAAGCTTAGACAAGTGCAGAGACTGAGGTTCAATCCCCTGTACCACATGCTGAGCCAGCCCCTCCCCCAGGGCGGGGTGAGCTGGCCATAGAATCGAGGCGTAGTGGCATTAACCTGTAATTCCAGTGCTGGGGAGGCTGAAAACAGGAGGATCAGTGTGGGTCCAAGCTTCCTAGTGAGACCCTGTAACAACCAAATACGTTTAAAAATAAATAAATTAATTTAAAAGTTTGTTGTGGCTGCTGTAGATTGTGGACAGTCTTCTCTTGCTGTGTTCTTCTGAAGGAAAAGATCTGAAGTTTTGATGTATGTTTGCTGTGGAAACCCTATTCATCTTGTCTCCCAGGGCTATAGCAGAGGCTTGCTTTTGCAAAGAGATATGTGCCTGTCTTTCACTGTGGGGGATTGTCACTTCTTCATAGGAGTTGCTCACAGGTACTAAGGAGTGGGTTGTAGCTGTTGAGACTAAATTGTCTAGTTTTAATTATTTTTTGATGTATTCGGTACAGGGTATCACTACACAGCACGGACTCAGTGATCCTGCTGCTGTCAGTCTCCCCAGTGCTGGGATTACAGACGCCTGGTCTCGGTGGCTCGCTCAGCATGTCTGGGCAGCTCTGGCTCGGCACGTGGAGCTTAGTCCTCTGAGCTGTCTTGCTGACCCTCTAGTTTTAATTTAGTTTCACATTTTTTTTCTTAAGATTAAAAGGTCTTTGGGCCAGCAAGATAGCTCAGCAGTGTAAAGTGCCTGCTTAGGCAAGCTTAGGCAACTGCAGGGCCACAGTTCAATCCCTGGCACCACATGCTGCGCCAGCCCCACCCCCAGGGTAGGCTGAGCAGGCCATAACATAAATAAATAAAGTTTTTTAAAAAAGATTAAAAGGTTTTTGATGCTTCATGATATATGGAAAAGTAGGATTTCTTTTTTTTTTTTTTTTTTTTTGTTCAGTATCTGGGGGTTGAATTTGGGACCTTACACATGCCAGGTAGGTGCTTATGCCACTGAGCTGTCTCCCTGGCCTGTGTATGGTAAAGTAGATGGGAGGGGATAGATGCACAAATTGCACATGGTAATGTTTTGCCAGGCTGTGAATCTTAAGTGTCTGGGTCTGGGTGTAAGTAGTTAATTCTATGAATAAAACAAAGCAAAACAAACTTCCTGACATGTAGTTTATATGCCATAAGATTCCCCTGTTTTTAATGTATAATTCAGCAATTAGTAAATTTAGTTGTCAAACTCATTACAAAAGTCTGGTTTCTATCACCCTCATAACACAAGGGACCCTGTCAAAATATAACAATTAGATATTTAATTTGTCAAGACTTATCCTGCTCAATTCAGTTAACAGTGAAATGATTTTCTCAGAGATGGATCTGTATTAGTTATAAACACAGAAGTTAAATACTTGAGAGAAGAAAAGCATTCCTATTTTTTCCTTATTCCTGTAGGTTACCCCATTGGCTTAGTTTATACTCAGAAGTTTCTTTTAGAACAATTGCTATCAGGAGATCTCATTTGCAGATAAGTGTTGGAAAACAAGTTTTTGCTGTTCCGTGCCTCCATTATTGTAGTACTTTCTTTAGTGCCTTCTCAGCCCTCCCTAGCCCCTTCTCCAACCTGCTCAGCACGACCTTTTCGGTCAACCCTATCCCTCATTCTTGTTTTAAATCCCTGAAGTGTCTGCACACACTCTTCTGTGGTGTGACATGTTCACTCTGTCTCATCTCTTCCTGTTCTACACTGAGCCCTTCAGGCCCTAAAGCCATTCTCTGGGAAGCCCTCACCCTATGATGAAAAGTGTTTTCTGAGTCCTCCACATTCTTTTCTTTCAAGACTTGCACTTGCCATACCATGCTGGAATTCCTAGGCTGTTCCCAGGGCCTAGGTGTTGCTCAGATGCCTTAGAGGTTTAGCAAAATTGGAATTTTGGGTAAAGACGGGCATTTGACTGAATCCTGTAGGTTCTTCGCTGAGTGTAATCCACATGGAGTAGTTTGCTCTGCTCTGCCTGATGGGTGTGGTTGCAGAGAGCTGTTCCTGGAGGAACTGAATCTTGGTGGCTTAGAGGAGTCAGTTCCGGCATTGGTGTGTTCCCCTTCTGTATTGCACAGAGCTGGAAACCACTGAAGTCATGTGCTCTGCAGAACTTGTTCAACTGGTTTCCTCTCCACAGACCCCCTCATTCAAATTCCCACCTTGTCTCTTTTCTGATATGCTCTTAGTCTGGGCTTGTTCTAAAGCTTGCCACAGAGGAGTTCTCAGTCTAGTCACTTCTTTGTCTTGCTAGTAGTAGAATGGGTAGGCTGAGTATTGACTTCCTTTGGAAAGTGTTATCAGGTTGGGTGTGGTGATTTATGCCTGTAATCCTAGAGTTCTGGGGAGGCTGAGGCAAGAGGATCTCTGTGTCTGAGTTTGAGACAGGCCAGGGTTACATAGTGAGACCTTGTCTCAAAAAAAGAAAACCATTATCAGTAGCACAAGGCTGACAGATACTGTGTAATTACTGAGTGTCAGAGTATGTTTATTTCTGAGCTATTTTACTTACACACTCCTGTTTGAATGCACAAATACTATGATTGAGAGCCTTTTTAGTGCAAGTTACACATGCTCTCATTTAATCCTTACAACTGCCTTAGGAGGTTAGGTGTCCTTCCTAATCCTATTTACAACAGGAAATGGAAGTTGAAGAGGTCAGTTAAATTACAAGTCATGCTTGCCCATTATTTCCTTCCTTTTCTCAGGGAAGAAGAGTATGTTCCTTTCTGTAGCTAGTTGTCACCTCTGCTGTTCAGAACCTTGCCTGAGGTTTTAGTCCATTCTTTTTTTTTTTTTTTTTTTGTATTTAGTGCAGGGTCTACTGGGTCTCATTATGTAGATCCGACTGCTTAAGCAGGCGCTTTAGTCAGTTGAGCTATCTGGCCCGCCCTCCTCCATTCTTTTTTTTTCTTATAGCCTGTATATATGTGCTTTTTCCATGATCACTAAAAATAATCCAACAAACAAAACACCTTCTGTGAACGTTCCGTCACCTCAGATTAACTCTCCATTCTCTTACTTTTAAAAATGTTCCTTGTTTGTATCTTTTATTAACTCAACAATGACTTGGTTGAAGCAGCAAGTCAGACACCATGGCTACAATAGTGTCTCTTAAAGTGGCTGGTCTAAAAACTCCAGCACTACAGTTATCTGAGGAGCACTCCTGATAAAGACCGCTAATTTTGCCATTCTTTTCTGACCCACAGTGTTGCAGGACATAACTTTCTCACCTGCTTGTGTTCTGGGGGTGTGGTCTAAGAATTGGCCCTTTACGGAGCACCCCCAGCAAGTCTCAGCACCAGCTGAAAGGGGGACGACCCCCTGTGCCTAGTCTGTGAGCCTCTTGCAGGTCTTCACAGCTACCATCTGCCTTCACTCATCTGAAGCTGCTCTTTCCTTCAGGGTCCTGACCTTTGCATTTCCTGTAGCATTTTAGGGTTCAGCCACGCTATGGTCTTTCTCGGAAGGGATTTTATGAAAGTCTGCATCTTGGTGGCAGTCCCACCCAGATAGAGCCATCAGAAAACTCTTCTTCTTTTGGAAAGAAGCCTACATTTACTGCCTGTGCTTTCCCGCTTGAGCTGCCCATTTGGTGTTATGGTTGGAGCCATACTCAGCTGCTGCTGCTTTAGCGCTCCACCTTTCTGTGGGAGGCCTTCTTCCTTACCTCCCAGCCAATTCTCTTCTGCAGGGGAAGGTGGTGAGATGTTCCCCGTTCCTGACGTTTTCCTTGTGATTGTTTCCTTGTGATTCTCCTCTGGTTTTCATCTGCCCATTGCAGTTTCACCTGTTCACCCTGAGTGGTCTCTGGAGCAGTCTTTTCTGTGTCACTTCTCCCTCTACAACTTACTTTCCTGGCAGGGTCCTGTGAGTCTCAGAACTGTGTGTTGAAATGCCTGCAGGGTGTTGCTCTGTGGATGTCCCATTGACTTTTTAAGCCCAACGTGTTTTAGACGTGAACTTATCATCCTTTCCTGCTTTTGTGGGTGTCCCTGGTTTTGTTCAATGGCGTGTTTTACGCAGTCATCCGTGCTACAAGTCACCCAACCATTTTTTAAAAGTAAGACCTTTTCTTTTTATAGAAGCTTTGAAGTTTCTGTAAGTTTGCTATAGATAGTACATGATGCCAGATTTTTTTCTCATTGTGTGAGAATGTAGGTTCTCCCTGCACAGTGAACAATAAATTCTCTCCCCCCACCTTTTTTTTTTTTTTTAATTTTTGGTACTTTGGTAGCTGGATATAGTAAATATTTAATTTGCATTTTTTGATTAGTGGTTAACACTGAGGTTTTTTTTTTTTTCTTTTTGTCTTTTTGAGACAGGGTCTCACTATGCAGTTCAGGCTGGTCTTAAACTTATTTTTGTAGCCCAGGCTGGTCTCCAACTCACACTGATCCTCCTGCCGCAGCCTCCCAAGTGCTGGGATTACAGGTGTGCGCCACCATGCCCAGCAACACTGAGATTTTTAATGTAATTACTGCTCTTTTTTTTTTTTTTTTTTCTTTAACTGGAATCAAACTCAGGACCTTGTGCTTGCTAAGTGGGCACTTGGGTCACTGACCTATATTCCCAGCCCCAATCTTTTTTTTTTAGCGAGTTACTTATGTGTGTTTTTAGTGCATTTTCAGGTGAAACACTTGTCTTTTTATTCTGAATATTTGTTACAATTTTTTTCTGTAGTTTTTTTTTTTTCTTTTAAAGTTAAAAAAAAAATTTTTTTTGTCTTTTGTTTTAGAGATAGGGCCTTGTTTCTCACAATGCAGTCCAGCTTGGCCGTGCGCTCACTTTGTAGTCCAGGCTGGTCTCTTCTCGATCTCAGAGTGGTCCTCCTGCTTCAGTTTCCCAAGCACGTGTGTTAAAATTTAACACCTGGTTAAATTTTAATTAAAAAAATTTTTTTTCTTGGCACACGCCCATAATTCCAGCCCCTAGGAGGCTGAGTCAGGAGGATTGCTTTGCAAGTTCGAGACCAGTCTGGGCTGCAAAGTGAGCTCAAGGCCAGCCTGAACTGTGTAGCAAGACCCTATCTCAAAAAGAGCTAAATAAATAAATAAATTCCTTATAGAAGATTACCTTTTACATAGCCGATTTGTTTATCTTCTCATTTTTAATTTTTTACTTTTTGTATTTTAGGGAAAGGTGTTCAGGGTCTCACTAGTAGATTGGACTCTGTTTACATCCTCCCAAGAGCTGGGATTACGGGTATGTTCCACTTCGCCCAGTCTCAATTGCTGTCTCAGTGCCCCAGGGGCAGGCCCAGGGTTGTAGTCTTGTTTGTAAGGTCCTTTCTCATTTTAAGTTTATGCAAGTATTTACATTTTACATACATATACTTAAATGTAATTGATTTGGTGCCACATTAATTGCAGAATGCAAGTTCACAAGCTAAATGTAGCCACCACCTCCCTTCCGTTTATCTGTGAAATCATCATCATTCATGCTCCCCCCTGCATACCCATGCTGCAGATTGTCACTTGAATCAGTTCTACCTCTACAATTATTTCCCCCTTTCTTTCTGTTCCTTAGTTACTCCAGTTAAAGATCTGAGTACCTCTCGTGTGCGTTCCCAAAAGAGCGGCCCAGTATTTCTCTCCCAAGTCTGTTGTCCATGTTCTCAGCCTAGTTACTTTTCTGAGCCTCAGATCTGACCAGGTCTCCCTCCTGCTCCAGGACTTGCAGGAGACTGATGCTCTAGATGGGTGTCCACCTCTTCTCTCCTACACTGGTTTGTCATTCCCAGATGTGCCTTTTGATTTCATGATAATTTACTCTTTGTTTATGTTGACTCATTATCTTAGAGGTGTCCTTTTCTCGTTTGTCAGCACTCTAAATGGTGTTTGCCTTACAACGCTAGACAAAATATCGTTTTAATATCTCTCTTCCCAGAGTGATTTTCTTGCAAGCAGAGACTGGCATTTAGCACATGTTGAACCATTGATAAATGTTACACACAGAAATGAGAAGTGTTTCTTGAATAAATATGCAGCTATCAAAGTAGATAATTGTTTGGATAATAGATTTAAAATGTATATGAAGCAAAACTTTGTATGCAGACTAAAATGGATGTGGTGCTGCATGCCTGTAATCCTAAATGAAGCAAGAAGATTGGTGATGTAGCTCAGGGCAAAGGCCCTGGGTTTAGTCCATAGCACTAACTATCCCAATTAATGATAGTCCACATGAACACCAAGTTTTCACAATGTGTCAACTGTACCAAGGTTTAGTACTTCCTAGGCTGCTGTCAGTGCTTGATAGCATGAGGTTTGCGTGGTCATGTGCTGTGCTAGAGGTGCTTTAGTGGCCAGTGGCAGTACCTGAGTTTTGTTAGTACTCAGTAGATGCTGTTACTGTTGTTATTTTTGAGGTGGTGTCTTGCTATGTTGACCAGTGTACTATAGCAATTAAGAGCCGGCTTTGGAATTTCAATTTAGGTTAAGCGTGAGCTTACTAGTTAATGTAATCTTGGACAGGTTACTTCATGTAAATTTTTTTTTTTTTTTTTTTTTTTCTGATCCTGGGGATTGAACTCAGGACCCTGCGCTTGCCAGGCTAGCGCTTATTCCACTAAGCTATCTCCCTGGTCGGACAGGTTACTTTTTGGAATCCAATTTTTTTGTTTGCTTTTAATCTGTAAAATAAGAACAGTAACTATCTTCTGAGGTTGTTGAAAAGATCAAATGAGATAAGACATTATTTAGCCTCATATATGCTGTACAGTATTACAAAAAATTTTTAAAGTTTTATATATATTGAAAAATGTACCATGTGCAGTAGTTATGTCAGATCTCCTTTTTTTAAAAAAGTTTATATATGAGTTAGATTTGCTAAAGCAGTTCTGAGGGTAAAACTTTCTTTTTGAGTTGGGCAGTTTTGGGAATCAAACTCATGACATCGAGTTGCAGGACAGACACTGCTTCACTGAGCTATATCCTTGGTCCAGTGAGGCTAAAACTAAAACGAGGAGAAAATGTCGAATGTTTATGTCCTAACAGGTGGTGGTCAGCACACCTGTAATCCCAGTGCTTAGGAAGCTGAGGCAGAGGACCTTGAATTTCAAGGCCATCCTAGATTACATGTTGAGATTGTGTTTGTATCCCTTGTGAGAGGAGGGACTAAGAACCCTACTTCATCTTCAGAACTTAGGAATTTTGTCATCAGGCTCTATTTGTGGTCATGACTATGAGTTTTGATTACATATTAAGTGTTCTGATGTCAAAATGTAGTACAGTGGTGATGAACCTTTGGCACCTGTGCTACAGTGGGTTGTTGTCATTGAAAGCTCCAGTGCTGGCAAGATAGCTCAGATGCCTAAGCACCTGCTTAGGCAACTTAGGCAAGCACAGGGACTGGGGTTTGATCCTCGGCACCGCATGCTGCACCAGCCGCAGAGACTGGGCACACCTGTAATCCCAGTACTGGGGAGGCTGAAAGAGGGAGGATCACTATGAATCCAAGCTTGAGTAGTGAGACCCTGTACCAAATACATTTTTTTAGAAAAGCTCTAGAAGTTCACTATGTAGTGCGTACTGGCCTTGAACTCACTATGTAGCCCAGGCTGTCCTTCAATTCATGATGATCCTGCCTCAGCTTCCCGAGAGCGGGATTACAGGCTACTACTTCTGGCTCACTGACCCTTTTTAAAAAATTATTTGTTAAAACATTTCTCTCTCTCTCTCTCTCTCTCTCTCTCTCTCTCTCTGTCTGTCTCTCTCTCTGTCTCTCTCTCTTTCTAATGTATTTGGTACAAGGTCTCACTGTTCATCTCAAACTTGTTTTCAGTCTCCCCTAGTGCTCGGACTACAGGCGTGTGCCACCATACCTGGACTCCAGTGGCAGGCTCAGCAGCGCCTAGGGGCAGGGCCAGTGGCATGTGGTGCCAGGAATCAAATCCAAGTTCCTGTACTTACTTAAACAGGCTCTTAGTCTGCTGAACTATCTTGCAGGCCTCTGTACTTGTTTTCTAATGGAAATCTAAAATAACTTCACATTGTTGCCACCATGACTTTCTGAGATAGATCTGGTTGGGTTGTCTTTCAGTGTCCCCATGACTAGGACAAGGTCAAGGCTTCTGAGCAAATCAGAAAGGCCTGACCTGGTGCTCTCTGCTGGCATTTTCACTTTGTCTCTACCTTCTTCTGCTGCCAGTTAAGCAAGTGTCCTGTGCTGCTGCATACCTTGTTTGCCTCATGCCTGCTTGTTTTTGTGAAGAGAGACATTACTATTTTGAGTCACAGAATTAGGACCAAAACATGCTGACATTACAGATAGTGGCTGCATCTAACTCAAAGAAATGTAATAGGGATGAGTGCAAATAGCTTTTATATGTTCATTTGTTCTTTTGAGGAATGATCCCAGGACCTTTGCACTAAGTTGTGTGCTCTGCTATTTTTCATTTTGAGACAGGGTTTCTTTTCACTAAGTTACCCAGGCTAGGCTCAATATTGCCATCCTCCTGCCTCAGCCTCCTAGAGTGCTAAAATTACAGCTTGTACTACTGTGCCCTGCTCAAATAATAATTTTAGTATGGAATTGTAGAGATATGACTTAGCAGTTTTAGGGGAAAAATGGGTTTCTCTTGTTTGAAAAAGTGTACTAAAATAATGTACTTTGAGGCTCTTTTGTGGGTATAGTGTTTAGGATGAAGGTGAGGGTCCCCTTCCATCTCAGGCCCATCATTCCCTACCTGCAGCATGGCATTTAGCTGGGGATGTTCAGGATGAGTACGGAGGGTCGAGGGTCCTGGAGTCTTGGCCCATACTTCTGGGAGTGCTAGGCAAACACATTGAGTGGGTAAATGCAATTATTCTTCTCTCTCAGAAGAGCACTCCAAAGAATTGAATCATTATACTGAACGGAAGTGTCAGCCTATGACTCATGGGAGAAAAGGAACAAATGTTTTCTCACTAAGCCGCCAGGCATTCTACTAGCTTCTCCTTCACTTGCAGTCTTACTGGATTCTCTGAAACAGACTTACTTGAAGGTGCTATTATCCCCTTTCAACAAATGAAGAGCCAGGCTAAATGTCTTGCTAATTGCCACAGGCAGCATATAAACCTAGATCTAAGTTCATGACAGAGGAGATACAACCTTGGAGCAGGCATTTAGACAATGAAAACAACTTTTAAATGTTTGTCATTTGTTGCTTATTTCTTGCACATACTAGGTATGTGCTCTACCACTGAGCTACAGTCCCAGCCAAGTTACATTTCTAAGGGCTTCTTGTAAGGGACTAATTCTAAATATAGAATAGCATGCGTAGGGGGCCGGCGAGATGGTTCAGTGGTCTAAAGCGCCTGCTTAGGAGGCCTCAGGCAACTGCGGGGACTGCAGTTCGATCCCCGGCACCACATGCTGCGCCAGCGCCACCACCAGGGCAGGCTGAGCCAGCCACAAAAATGAATAAATAAAGAAACAAACAAACACAACAAGCAAACAAATAAATAAATAAATAAATAAATAAAATTAAAAAAAAAAGAATACCGTGCGTAAAGATACTCCTAATTTTGGCCCCAGCACTTGGAAAGCTGAGGCAGGAGGATTCCAGCAAGTTTGAGGCCAGCCTGGGGTGGGCTACACAGAAGTACTAGGATCCTGGATTCAAGATCCAGTGTATATATTCAGTTTTCATATTCACAAGTGCGCACTGCTACCAACTGGGAATTGCGGGCCACCTGAGTTCTTCCTTGACCCTCTCTGCTGACTTTGGTAGGCCCTTCTTGTTTATAGAGGAGGAGCTGGGCAGGATCAAATAAAGGAACATCTTGGGGGTTGCTTTCTCCTTAGAGTGGGAGAAATTTTAAGCTCCTAATCCCTAGCCCTCCTTCAATTTTGCTAAGATGTTCTGAGTCAACCAAAAATCTTTCCTCAATTTTTATTTTATTTTATTTTATTTTTTTGTAAATTTTATTTATTTATTTATTTGTTTGCTTGTTGTGTTTGTTTGTTTCTTTATTTATTCATTTTGTGGCTGGCTCAGCCTGCCCTGGTGGTGGCGCTGGTGCAGCATGTGGTGCCGGGGATCGAACTGCAGTCCCCGCAGTTGCCTGAGCCCTCCTAAGCAGGCGCTTTAGACCACTGAACCATCTTTCCGGCCCTTTTATTTTATTTTAGTTAATTAATTTTATTAATTTATTCTTCACTCCCGGGGATTGAACCAGGGCCTTTTCCCTGGGCCTTTTCCCTCCCAGCCCTTTTCTTAATTTTTATTTCAAGACATAGTAAATGAACCAGGCTGAGCAGAACTTGCAGTCCTCCTGTATCAGTCTGCTGGCGTGCTGAGACTTTAGGCAAATACCATGACACCTGGCTATAAAGTCCCTTATTGCTAGGTGTGGTTGCTGTCACCTGGAATGTCAGACTCTTGGGAGGCTGAGGCCAGAGAATGGCAAGTTAGAGGCCAACATGGGCAACTTATTGTCTCAAAATAAAAAATCAAAAAGAGTTGTGCTGATATATAAGCCAAGATGCGTAGACATTTTCACAAGAAGATGGTTTATCTAGAGCATCCTGAAGCATCTCGTCAAACCAGAATGGACCTGAATTTGAGGTTAAGAATCTTAAGTTTGCTCATCGAATTTTTTTTTTTTTTTTGCGGGACTGGAGTTCGAACTCATGACCTTGCACTTGCCAGGCAGGCACTTGTGCCATGGAGCTGTCTCCCCAGCCCCTGCTGACCGAAATTTAAGGACCCAATCCAAAAATGAGCACCTGAAGTGGATAGACACTTCTCAGATGAAGAAGTAGAGAAGGCAAATAAATATATGAAAAAATATTCAACATCACTGGTCATTCAAGAGATGCAAATTAAACAACACTGAGATTCTATCTCCAGAAAGAATGACTATCATCAGGAAATCAATTAATAACAAATGCTTTTAGAGATGTGGAGGAAAAGGAACTCTTTTCCATTGTTGGTGGGAATGGAAGCTGGTGCAACTACTGTGGAAATCAGTGTGGAGATTCCTCAAAAAACTAGTGTTAATGGTTTGTGTCTAGTTATCTCCCCAAAGCTTCCTTTATTCATGGGGTGGGCTTTTAGAGTTTGTGATCCAGTGCTGGGATTATGGGTATGAGTGCTGGTCCTGGCCTGGGACAGGTAGCCTGAGCACAGTAGAAGGAAGGGAGAAAGGCTTGCCTCTGTTCTGCTGCCCTTGCTTCTCCCTTTTGGCTCTTGCTGTTTGACTGTTTTTTTCCTCTCCATGAAATGCTGCCCTCTTCCTTGTGTCACTTTGCCTCGGAACCAGCTGAGTATGGACTGAAAACTTCACAAACTGTGAACTAAATAAACCTTTCCTTCCTTATTTTGAGTGTCAGGTATTTTGTCCCAGCAGTGAGAGAAAAGTAACTTGAGACAATTAGAATTAGAGGTTTCACTCAACCAAGCTGTTCCTTTTCTTATTATTGTCCCAAAAGAATTAAAAGCGTTGTGCCACAGTGATATGTGCACACCCAAGGTTTTGGTGGCGCAGTTTGTAATAGCCACATCTTGGAAACAGCCCAAATGCCCATCAGTCGATGAGTGGATAAAGATTATATATATACTCTGCTGTAAAGAAAGATAAGCTGGAACTGGACATGGTGGCACATGCCTGTAATGCCAGCACTCCGTGTCAGATAAATAAGAAAATTAAAAAAGAATAGAAGAAAAAAATAGAAACAGCTTTTATAAATAGATGAAGCTTTTTGTAAATCAAGCTTTTGAAGGGAGGGAAGGAAAAGGGGAAAAAAAAGAATCAAGGTATATTGTGTGCAGGTATAAACTCCCTATGATGAATGATATCATTACATATATCTCAAATGTACCAATAAAATGGAAAAAAGTCTTGAAGGTGCTCTTTGCAGTAGTATTTATTATTTAATGATTGGAAATACCTATAAATGGCCAACAAAAGTAACTAAACATTTAGTAGATTTTTAAGTGCCTTAAAAGTCTTTAGAAACTATACAGTAACACAGAAAATATTAATACAAATTTGAAAGATTTTCAGTAATCTTTAATAAATACATATATATGTATATGTATATTTTTGTTGTTGTTGTTGTTGTTGTTGTGAGGGCTTTTTCTACAAGGCTGATCTTGAGCTGTGTAACCTAGACGCCTTGAACTTGCCATGATCCTTCTGCCTCAGCCTCCTGAGTGCTGGGGTTATAGGCATGTGCCACCACACCTGGCTGAATATGTATACAGCTTAAAAACCAAGCCAAAGAGGTTTGCCTCAGAAGTGTATCAGGCTCCTTGTTCCTGCACCTTATGCTTCTGTGGTTTAATGAGGAAATTTCACTTGAACTGCAAGAGAAGGACCGAAAGGGAGTGTGGGAGTGTGTCATGTTTTAGAATTAAGATAGAAGCTAATGTTCTACAGATGCTAAGAATACTAGCGACCCACTCTACTTTCTCTTTTTCTTTTTTTGAACTTTTTACCCTACTTTTTCACAACAATTGCAGGTGATG
Organism: Capromys pilorides; assembly: GCA_004027915.1. Lineage (NCBI taxonomy): Eukaryota > Metazoa > Chordata > Mammalia > Rodentia > Capromyidae > Capromys > Capromys pilorides. Next base: position 13,720 of record PVKN010005283.1, on the reverse strand, counting down.
CTCTCTTGTGGAACAGCTCAGACTATAGGCTGGCCACCATGCAGTGTGGGGAGGCAGGCAGCCTCTGTATTTTGCTTCTTGGCTTACCGTAGCTTTCTGGCCCTTGTCCAAATCATAGCTGGTGTCTCTGCCTCAGATCTGATGCTTGGGTGACATTACATACCAATGTATTCTACACCACTGTGGAGATGTCTAAGTCTACTCATTAGTCCAGACTTCCATAGCTGGGCAAGGCAAAGGTAAGAGTTGCTGGGAGGTGTTGCTAAGGTGGCTCCTGGTAATTCTGGTGTGGTGATCTCTGAGCACAGGGGAGCATTACCAGCCCTGTGATAGTGGCTGTGGTGCAACATAAAGGTATCTACTGTGCTCTTTTTCAGTCTGCCATCCCTATTCATGTCGCTTTGAGAAGAAAAGTAATTTTTTTCTTCATAGTATTACGTGCCAAAGGGCTGTTTTTGGCATAGGCTATAATTGTTAGTTTGTTCTTGTTAATGAGAACCCAAGATAGATTGTCCCCTGAGAGCTGGAGTTGCCAGCAGTTGTTTGTCAAAATGACCTTATCCATATCCTTTTTAGCAGTAATAATATTGGGAAGAAAATTACATGCTGTGTCTTTGGGCTGTAGTTCTTTTTCATATAGCAGTTGCCTTTTTTTTTCACGTGGTCTTCCTGGATTTTAGTCTCTAGTAGAAAACAGCTTGGAGTTTTAGCTATTGCAAATTGGTATGCAATTTAGTTACTGTGACAACCCTTCTGGAAAGTGTACTTGCTTCTTTTTACCCTCTTTCTGACAGCTTAAATCCTACTGCTTAAAAGAACACTTAGAGGAGACACTTATTATCGTTGGGTGTAGGAAATTCTCTGCTGTGTCCATGTATTCAATTCATCCAACCTTTATTTCCTTACTTACCGTGTAGCTTTTTTTTTTTTTGTATTTTAGGAAAGGGTCTCCGGGGTGTTCAGGGTCTCACTACTAGATCAGACTCATAGTGATCCGCCTGTTAACAGCCTCCCAAGAGCTGGGATTACAGGTGCTCGCCACCATACCCAGTCTCAATTGCTGCCTCAGTGCGGGGGCAGGGCCCTGGCCCCTGTGCCTGCAAGCTATTTGACCAGCCCCTGTGTAGCTGCTTTGAAGGAACAGTAGTTGTACAAATGACTGTATAGAATTTGAAAAAACAGAAATTGTTCTGTTTATTTTTTTAAGATTCCAAGTAATATTCTCAACTTAAAATGGTAGAATGAATATAAAAAATAGTCTGGATTATAAAAGTTTATGAAAATATGATAAATTCATACTCTATATTAAAAGCTATGTTAGTATGAAGGATATATAAAAATATATAGATGGGATCATAAATACACTTATTTGGCCTATATTTGGTTTATGGGTTTTTTTTTTTTTTTTTTTTTGGTCTTTTTGAGACAGGGTCTCGCTATGCAGTTCAGACTGGCCCTGAACTCACTTTTGTAGCCCAGGCTGGTCTGGAATTCACACTAGTCCTCCTGCCTCAGCCTCCCAACGGTTTGTGTTTGTATACATTTTTGTGGGCAGGTGCGTGTGAGCTATTCTAGCTTTTCTTTTAGTTGTATTTGCAATTGCATTTAAACTTCTGAGGCTGGATGTGGTATGTGTGCTGGTCCCAGCTCTTTGGGAGTCAGAGGTTTGAAGGGTAACTTGAGTCCAGGAGCTCAAGACAAGCCTGGGTGATGTGGCAAGACCCTATCTCTTAAAAAAGCGAAACCAGAAAACTTCAGTGCATCAATAAATGTTATGTTTCATTTCTATGTGATAGTAAGCCCAATTTTTATTTTAATCTACTGTATCCTGAACTTTATTCATTTGGCTTTCCAGAGATTTATTACTGTGGTCAGGTCAGGTAACAGCTAATGTTTTAGAAATTTATTTTCGACATTAGTGAAGAATATGAGGATACATCAGCCCTGTAGAATCTGAGTATAATAATTTTTAAGTGAGAGGTTCTTAATCTGGATTCATAAAGTTAATAAAATTTCTAAAATTATATGTAAAATTTAAGCATGAATTTTTTTCTGGGGAATCATCTATAGCTTTTCCCAGGAATGGTGGTACATGCCTATAAATCTCAGCACTCTCGGTGGTTGAGGCAGGAGGCTGTCAAAGGCCCTGAGTTCATTACCTAGTATTGGGGTTAGAAAATACGTGTGACTAAACTTTTCTGTGTTCTTATGCTTCCCCAAAATCAGATGGGGTACATTCAGTGAGAAAAACAGCTTTCTTTCCCCTTTTTCTGCATTCTGCCCTGCCTCTAAAAAACAAGAATCTATTCCTTCCCTCTAGATTCATTTTTTACTGCTTGGTGGTATGTGTTATTTGTTTGTTTATTTATGTATTTGGTACAAGTCTCACTACACAGCAGCTCAGACTCTTGGACTCATAGTGTTCCTCCTGTTTTCAGCCTCCTCACTACATCTGGTCTCAGTGGCTGGCTCAGTGCACAATGTGACATGTAATGCTGGGGGTCAAACCCTGGTCCTTACACTTGCCTAAGCAGATGCTTAGTCAGCTGAGCTATTTCACTGGCTCAGTTTTTTTTGTTTTTTGTTTTTTGGTTATACAGGGTCTCACTACACAGATTGGACTTGTAGTGATTGTTTTCAGCTTCCCAAGTGCTGGGATTACAGGCACACACCACCACTCCCAGTCTCAGTGGCTGTCTCAGTGCACCCCAGGCATGGCAGGGATCAAACCCTTGTCCCTGTGTCTGCCTAAGCAGGCGCTTTAGTCCGCTGAGCTATCTGGCCGGCCGTTCAGTTGTGTTTTGACAGTCTTCAAAAAATCCTAAATCCTGAATCAAGAAATTCTTTGCAGATTCTCAATCTGAAACTAGAAAAGAACATCAGCAACAAACCTTTGGATAGTTAGGGTGGTAGCTTCAGTTATAAATGGTTTTCCTTGGGATTTCACAGGAGCAACCCTAGAGCTCAAAGAAAGAATCTAAGGCAGCCTGCTATGCTACTGCAGCTGAGAAAAGGAGGGTGGAGAAGGTGGCATCTGTGCCAGACATTGTCTTCACTGCCTCTGAGATCTGAGCCAGCCAGGGCGTGGCTGGGTGGAAATCCATTTTAAAAGAGCATTGCATGCTTAATTTAAATTTCTCCAGGGAGAATAACATTTAAAGTACCTAAGAAGAGTTCTGACCTCTGTCTGTCTTCTCCATTTGTGCAGGTGGATGGAAGCATGCCTGGGGGAGGATCTGCCGCCAACAACAGAGCTGGAGGAAGGACTTAGAAATGGGGTCTACCTTGCCAAACTAGGGAACTTTTTCTCTCCTAAAGTTGTGTCCCTGAAAAAAATCTATGATCGAGAGCAGACCAGATACAGGGTGAGTCCTTCCTTTCTGTAAATTTGAAAATGAAGCTTAGCATACTTTATTCTGTGTGAGAACTATTGAGAATAACAAGCAAGATACAGTGTTTTCCAGCAAAATACAGCCTACCAGAACGGAGACAGTAGACCAAAGGCAAGATCTGGCAGTAAAAGAGTATTAGCTATCTATATTTCTGGTAGAATTCTTCTTTGGTACTGAGGGTTGAACCCAGGACCTCATAAATACTAGGTAAGTGCTGTACCACTGAGCTACCTTCTTTAGTGCTCGGTCAAATTCTTACAACAAGGATGTGTATCTAGAAATTTTCATAGCCTATTTTTTCATTCTTAGAAAGTAGAGGAAGTAAGCAGCGAAATTACTGCTTTAAGCTTAATTTTAACCAAGCGCTGAGACTGGCTTGCAAATTGAAAGTCATAGCAACTTTAGGAAAAAGTGTCACCCTACAATACTAGATTCAAAGGGAGAAATGGAAAAATGACCTTAATTTCAGAAAACTGAAATGAGTGAAAGAGTTTTATTCTTGTGACTCAGGGCCCTAAAATAGAGGACTGTTTAAGTTCAGATATTAACAAAGACCAAATTCTGTTTTATACTGTGTTCCTTAAAAGAGCTTACCTTATAAGTACTTGTTTGAAAAAAGTGTAAGTGGCTACATCAAAAAGAGTGAATGTACAAATTGTTGGATGGACAGAATTGGACCAGATGTCATAATGATCTAAGGCTGCAGACAACTTGAAAAGAAGTTTTTGAACCTTGTTTAAATTCAGGGAAAAACAAAGAATGTGTAGGTCCTCCAGCAAAATTAATATCCTAAGCAGAAACTGTTCTTAAGAAGTGAAGACTTGGTTTGGTGGCTCAGTGGTGGGGTAACTGCTTAGCATCTACCAAGCCTGTGAGTTTTCTTTGTTTGTTTTTTTGCTTTTTTAAAATGTATTTGGTACAGGGTCTCACTATCCAGCCCGAACTCATAGTGATTCTCCTGTTTTCAGCCTCCTCAGTGCTGGGATTACAGGCATGAGCCACCATGCCTGGACTTGGTGCCCGGCCTAGTGCGCCCAGGGGTGGGGCCAGGGATTGAACTCAGGCCCTATGCTTAAGCAGGTGCTTAGGTGCTGAGCTATCTTGCCAGCCCTCTGTTTTGTTTATAAAAACAAACAGTAGCAACAAAACTCAGAAGATTTAATGTATTGAACTCTAAGCAAGGAGTTACTCTAAGGAGGACTTTAGAGTTGTTTTGTATGCAGAATAGCAAGACAGAGCAGGATTTTTGCAGCAATATAGCTATACTTACGCACACACACACATTTATTTATTTATTTACTTTAATGTCCTGTCTTATTTCTGTATTTTTTTTTTTTTATTTTAAATTTTATTTTATTTTTATATTATGGTTGGCTCAGCCTGCCCTGGGGGTGGGGCTGGCACAGCATGTGGTGCCAGGGATTGAACCATGGTCCGTGTGGTTGCCTAAGCTTGACTAAGCAGGCACTTTAGACCGCTGAGCCACCTCGCCGGCCCTTATTTCTGTATTCTTGAGAGTAATTGTTGCTAAAAAGGGGAAAAAAAAAAAAAAAAAGCCGAGGATGTGGCTCAGTGGTAGTGGTTCTGTTGGTAGTTTTGCCAAAAGACAGAGGTTGAGAAGAGGTTGTTTTATTTCTTTCACATTACAAGATATTGAATATAGATACATGCATTGAGCTACATTTCCATGTCCTCTTTTCTGTTTTTTTTGAGAGATGGTCTCACTAAGTTGCCCAGGCTGGGCTCAAACTTGTGGTCCTCTTGTGCCTCAGCCTCTCGGAGTGCTGATTATAGGCCTATGCCACCACACCTGGCCTAGAGCATGTTATTTTTTTAACATGTACTATGAAAGTCCTGATTGATGTTTTATGGTATCTGATACTTCGTAGCTCTCTTTTTGTCTGCCCAGGTACTATGCCACCTGCTTCATGCACATTGTTTCAGTCTTTACCACAAATACCTGAAGTAGGTGCTGTGCAAGGGGAAGTTGAGACTGAAAGACTGAAGTGACTTGTTCAGTGTTACTTGTAGATGACCAAGCTATGAATTGAATCTAGGATAATACAACTCCAGAGACCATTTTTGGTTAAGCACATTGCGTGGGAGGGTTCTCCAGGTAGTTCTTAGGGAGGGGAACTGAGGTGTGGATTTGGCTTCTTGGTATTGGAATGTGAGCACCTTAAGTTGGAGGGGACATTGTGAGCTCTCAGGAGAGCTTTTGTTCAATACTTGCTAATGCTGCCTGATGGCCTCTTATTCCTTCTAGGCAACTGGCCTCCACTTCAGACACACTGATAATGTGATTCAGTGGTTGAATGCCATGGATGACATTGGATTGCCCAAGGTAAGCATTTTTCATTCTGTCTGACACAAGTGCCTGTCTGGTAAGTGCAGGATCCTGAGTTCGATTCCTGGTATCCAGAACAAACAAACAATTCACGTTCTCTGAAGTTCGCCATTTTAAAGTGTACAGTTAGTGATGTTTACTTATTTACAGAATTGTTGCAGAGAAGTGTGATGTCAGAAAATACTTTAGAAATGTCATTTTCTGGCTTCAGAGTAACCAAATCTGTAAAGTATAGAGGGTCATTGCTTATTTTAAACTATGGAAGAAATAAAATCACATTACTTCCTGTATCTGGTTGTGATGATGCAGAAAATCTCAATACAGGAGCATGTGTCCTTTGAGTATTTGGTTTAGGAGTTTATTTAGTGGTGCTCTTAGTGAAATGACAATTTCCAGCTACCCAGCAGCTATCTATAAAGACTGCTGTATTACTCCTAATGGCATGGTTGGCATTCTTTTCTTTCATAAGTTTGTCTTTGACCAAGGAATTGTTTACTTCCAGGAATTTATTGTCCTAAAGTAATCAAAAAAGCATAGGCATATATGTACATACAGACATGTACATAGACCCTTGCAAAGGTCTTCTAGCAGTGCAATGGTAGAAAAAAATTGATAACTACCTGTCCCTCCACTTGGATGTATAACTTGGATTAAAACCGGTGAAATGGTAATGCTGTTAAAAGGGCTATCTCATGTATCTTGATGTATTAAGGAAGGGCAGGAGGATCAGATTGAGGCTATAAAAATTCCACTAAGATGAACTCATGATTTGTATGTAAAAATAAAGTGAACATTCTTGGGAAAAATGATACTTTAGTCATTTCTGTGTGATGATATTAAAGAGAGGTTTTTATTTTATTTTATTTTTAAATTCTTTTTATGGTTTTCTGTAGAGTACAAATTTTATAACCAAAGAAAAAGAAGTGAGGTGTGAAGTATCAGAAATTGGCTAAAACCATTTGGAAATTTGTTATTTACTGTATTGCTGAGCTTGTTTTCATATACGTATATGTTGAACTGAGTTAAATTTAGTCTTTTTTTTCGTCTTTTTGACACAGGGTTTCACTGTGCAATTCAGGCTGGCCTTGATTGAGCTCACTTTTGTAGCCCAGGCTGGTCTCAGACTCGCACTGATCCTCCTGCCTCAGCCTCCCAAGTTCTGGGATTACAGGCATGTGCCACCATGCCCAGCAAATTTAGTCTTGAGTATTTGCAGAAGTCTAGATTTTTCCCTCTTTTTTCTCCTCCTCTTCCTTATCAAAGTGCTGAAGTTCTTTGCCATGTTTGAGAATTAGACCCCAGGAAATGCTGTATGTTAAGTTCCTATAGCTACTTGGCTTTTCTGGGCATCTGTAACTTCCTGTTGCTTTTTTTTTTTTTTAATATTACCAGTGGGCAGTGACAGTTTAACTCTTAAATGGTCCTAAGAGCTTTGTTAATGTTTGCTGTTGCTAGTAGTGTTGTTATTGCAAAAGGCCATTGCATTGCATTGCATTGCATTGCATTGCATTGCATTTTTTACTCATTTTTTCAGACAGGGTTTTGCTGTATAGTCCAATCTGGCCTTCAACTACCAGCAATCTTTTTGTCTCAGCCTTCTGAGTGCTGGTTTTACAGGTGTGTGTCACCACACCTGGCCAAAAGCCTTTTCAATGACATCATTTTATTTTTATCATAGGATAATAGTAGCTCATTGTTCTAGAATATAATTACAATGTAGAATGCCTTAAAGGCTTTCACAGACAGCATGGTAACTATGACTATATACCGAAAAATGTCCGCCTTACATGAGTTAGGTCCAAATGGCTTCTGAAAAGTATGAACTAAAGATATTTAGCTATGATCATTATGTATATATAAATTATAAACTTAATAAAAAAGTTTAGCAAAAAATGTATTGTCACACCTCATACGATGTGCAATATGAAGTTGATAATACATATGCAATGTTTCTTAGCTGTCTTTCCTAATTTCATTATGTGATACATACAAGTGTAGAAATTCATATTTTGTCCCTCTTCTTACCCTTTATTATCGTTGGTACTGTTGACTACCTTCTCCTTGAGATGTTTTCTTTCTTTAAATTTTTTCATTAGTTTTAGTCTGCCCAGCTAGAAATTATTTTTATTCTACCTCCATATCCTGTTGATAAACATTCCTAAGAGGCAGTCCTTACGTTACTTTCTCCTATTCTTTTTTTTTTTTTTTTTTATCTTCTTTTCCCATTCTTGTGGTTCTAATTATTCTTAAAATTATTAACTACAAGGAAATCATGGTATTTTTCATTTGGGTGCTGAATATTTCTCCTTGGATAGCTATTACCTAGAATTTTGTATATCTAAAAAAACTAAATGTACTTTCCCTAAGTGAACTTTCTTTTTTTAATTTTGTGCGGGGTCTCACTACACAGCTCTGACTTGTAGTGATCCTTTTGTTTCAAGCTTCCCAGCGCTGGTATTACAGGCATGCATCACCACGCCCAGACTCGGTCGCTGGCTCAGTGGGCTGGGGATGGGGCCGGTGTGGCATGTGGTGCCAGGGATCAAACCCCCATCCCTGTGCTTACCTAAGTAAGTGCTTAGTCTGCTGAGCTAGCTCACTGGCCCTCCCCAAGTAAACTTTCTCGCTTGTTTGTTTCTGAGACAGGTCTTCCCATGTAGCTTTCCTTCTTTGCCTCTTTATTTCTCATTCCCTCTTTCTCTCCTTCTCTCTCTCTGTCCTTGTGGTATAGTTCTTGTCTCTTTTTTTGACGGGACCAGGCTTTGAACTCATGACCTTGCATTTGCCAGACAGGTGTTTGTGCCATGGAGCTCTCTCCGCACTCCCTTGTGGTATAGTTCTGGCTGGCCTTTGAATCTACTATGTAGCTCAAGCCTCCCATCTCCTTTCTCCAGTCACATCTTCCCAGGGCTCTATTGTTACTCTTAGCTTCGGAGCTAGGATACTTCTTTGTAGCCTGTTTCCCAAGTTAGAACTCATCTGACTTTTGATATGCTCAGAATAATATGATTCCATCCTATGTACACAACTGTTTCTCATCGGTTTCTAGACTGTATTCTGTACATTTTAGAAAGTAATAATCTGACTTTAGCAGTTGACATGGTTATGCCTGCTTTCTTCTTACCGTATCCTCAGTGGAGAGATCTTTTTCCTGTATCATGACACATTTCTTTCTTCAGCTCAGGACTTCACAGTCTGTCCTGTAGGTCTTATTGCTCTTGAGTTTATCCCTCCCCCCATCTATGGTTATTCTTTATTTGTCAAAATCACAGAGTGTGTTTTCTTTTTTTTTTTTCTGGGACTGGGGTTCGAACTCACGACCTAGCACTTACCAGGCAGGCACTCATGCCACGGAGCTATCTCCCCAGCCCCTCAGAGTGTTTTCTCTACATTGAGAACTATTAAAATTCTACCTTGGAACAGATCTGGCCCAAATAATTTAGATCAGGGATTGTGTACCTGTTCTGCATTCTGTTTGCTAATCGGCAAGCAACCAAGGAGAAGCGCTTATCTTCCATCTTCACAGAGCTTTCTATTTTAGCGGCTTCCTTTGTGTATTTTCCTACTTCCTCTGTAATATTTTATAATTTTCCATTGTCTAAATGCAGCAGCTTGTCCAAGCATAGGCCTATGCTTTGTGTTGTGATGTACATCTAGGTGTGGTAGATGGAAAATAGAAAGATACTTGCAGATACTTGGTCCTTTCAGATACTTGCAGTGATTGAAACCAGACTAGAACTTGGGTTCTGTTTGCCTGTATCTGGGTCTGAAATAAATAAATCCCTTCCACATACCTAGTGAAATTCAGTGGAATCAAATGGAAAGTGTGCAGATAATATTTTTCATGTACTAGCATGTTATTCCTTGTAGTACTTAAGATAATGTAACTTCATCCAAATGAACTTGTTGAATGCCAGCTGTATTTGCTAACTGCCCATAGTTTCATTTCTATTATTGGTGATTGAGAATGATCAAATGATACTAGTGTATCAATAACTTACTCTACTTTTATTTTTCCCTAGATTTTTTATCCAGAAACCACAGATATTTATGATCGAAAGAACATGCCACGATGTATATACTGTATCCATGCACTCAGGTAATTAGTTTCTTGGTATTTCTAGGAATGATATCTTGGTTGAGTGTGTATCTTTTTGTACATGATGTAAAACTAAACATTTTTTAAAACATTAGCTTCAGGATTTTTTTTGTACCGGAAATCGAACTCAGGACTGTACATTTGTCGTGTAGGCACTGTGCTGCTGAGCTGTATTCTTGGCCCAGCTTTAGGATTTTAAAATAAAACAATGCTAATATCTGCACAAAATAGTGAGAAACAGCTGTGTTTTTCTAGGGAATAGCAAGAAGGGATTGATTCATTCCCATAGCAACAGATAATTTTGTGTTAAAAAATGGTATAATCTTTCATTATTTATCTAGTGTCTCTGTGAACTCTGCTTTGCGTTTGAGATACGGTCTCTTTTATGTTGTCATCTAGGTCCTTACCCTTACTATTTTTGTTTTTGAGACAGGGTCTCACTATGTATTCCTGGCTGCCCTTAAACTTACTGTATAGCCTAGGCTGGCCTTGAACTCATGCCAGTCCTCTTGCCCCCACCCGCAAGTATTGGGATTACAGGTGTGCGCCACCACACCTGACTTTCCTTGCCCTTATTAAGCCATTTGTTCATTCTTTTTCAATTTATGAAACAAGAATCTCACTATGTCATCCAGGCTGATCTGGAATTGTGATCATCCTGTCTCTGCCTTTAGTTTCTGGGATTATAGATATGTACTGCTATACCTGGCTATCCACTTGTCAAATAGTTTTTATGCTAACACAAGTATGATAATAGGAACTAAAACAAAAAAAATTTCAGGCCACAGAGATAGCTCAGTGGTGTAAGTGCCTGCTTAGGCAAATGTAAGGACCGAGGTTCGATCCCTGGTACCATATGCCATGCTGGCCCCACCGTGGGTGTGCCAAGCCAGCACATGCGTGTAATCTCACCACTGGGGAGGCTGAAGCAGATTATTGAGTCCAAGCTGTGTCGTGAGACCCTGTAACACATTAAAAAAAATTTTTTTTCAAGCTTTCCTGGTATGAAAAATGCCTTAATTTTAGGTCTGAAAGTCAACAGGACACTAAATTTGAAGGAAAAGATGTTATGCTAGAGGGAGGGTGTGATAGAAAGGGGGTAGGAGTGAGCTGCAGTAGTGTGGGACAGTGATATGTTATTGAGTGGATGGACCCTATGACCATAGGATGAAAAGAGAAGGTGATAGGAGAGAGTGGGACATGAATATGGGTTTCTTTGCCCTACCTGCTCTTTTTATTTATTTTTGCCTGCTTTTGTATCATATCATATGTGTATACTTCATAAATGTTAACCTCATGAGTGAATGGGTAAGATTGGAACACTGTTGGTCCCAGTTTCTTTTCTTTTTCCCTTGCTGCTGGGAATTGATGCCAAGCCCTTGTGCACAGAGAGCCTCTGCCGCACTACTGTGTCAGTCCCCGGCCCTGGTCAGGCACATGCTGAGTCCTTGGTATGGCTAGAACTGGTGTGAAACTCAGGAGAGAATGGATATAACTGAGCACTGGGGGAGCTCTAGGGTGAGAATGTAGAAGTTTCCGACATATGTGTCTGAGCCAAGGTCATATTGATCCTGAAACCTGTGGCTCAGTGTTCCCTGAGGTCTGTCTGTGTTGCTGACTTTACCACAGCTGCAGCGATAGTGGTTGTGTGAAATTGGCAGGCACCAAGGCAAAGCAGGCAAGATTTCACTCTGCTAGTTCTGGAGCCACCTATGTGACTGGGTCCCAGGCCTTCTGTTCTCTGAAACACAGGCAGATGAAATAGTCCTTTCTGATGACAGAATCGGAGTGTTGACAGAATCGGAGTGCTCGCTTGGGGGAGTCAGTGCTGTTTTCCGTCTCCCCAGTGTGTGTATTCTGCGCGGGGAGTCTGCCCAGGGCACAGCAGTGCAGCACATGCTGGCATAGAGCTACAGCGTCCTGCCTCTCCCTGGTGTTGCTCCTGAGGAACGGGTGGGGGGCTGGACAGTTTTGGGAAGTATAGGCAGCAACCCAAAACTTGCTTCACCCAGAAGACCCATAAGTGCTTAGGGTGCTCCTCAGGTCCTCTCCCTGAAGCAGTCACTTTTCTCCCTTGTTTTCAATCATTTTGAAGTCCTGCCTGGCATTGTCCTGGAGGTAGTCGTTGTACTTCACTCAGACTATGTACTGTGGGGAATGCTCCACTCTTCAGTGTGCTGAATGTATTTGTATAATTTCACTTCCTCTAAGGTGGTTAGTGCTGTTTCTAAAGAGCAATTTTGGGTCAAATGGACCCATAGTATCCTACTTTTTTAACCTTTTTTCTGAAAATTGAGCTTAAATATGTGAGCTTATTTGAAAAATCTGACAAGAATGAATTGTGGTTTTATGGAATATTTATCTGCTTGGCATGATGATTTGTATTTTTCTTTGTTAACAAGTATTAGATTAGGAGTCTTGCTTCAGAATGTGGTGGGGCTGTTTTATAATACCATATATACCGCAGAACCTTCCTTACAGCTGAGAAATTCTGCGTTGGAATGTGTCTGGCCCAGGGAATTTAGATTAGGAATTGTGTACCTATGCTGGATTTTGTTTTCTGATCAGTGACTATGTGTGTAAGAGTTTTTGTTAACAATCTTTGTTTTCGATTTAGACATCTGTGGTACCCTGCATTCAGCAAAAATATGGAATCCAGATAGGTTAACCCAGTCTCCTACATCCTGTTGGTAACAAGCAACATTTTAGGCAAAAAGAAAGGAAAAGAAGTTTAAATTCAATCATAGGCTCACCTGTTACAGGTGCCTAATAGCTTTATGCCTAGGAAAGGACCAGCACAGTTCAGAAAGTGTTGTTTATCATTCTGTTAGGATTTCTGAATTGCAAAGTGTGAACCTAAGTTCTTTTAATTCAGAGTAAGAGGATCTAAGTGGCTGTTGTAATTCTATTCACAGCTTCAGGATCTCCTTAAGGTGCTAATAACTACTGAGTCTTTGTTCCTCTACTTCTTATATCAATGATGGTACCACTGTACCATTGTTACTGTAGAAACAAGGAGAGTTCACACTTTGTAGGGCTGAGAAAGGATTATACTTAAACTTTCTTAAAGTATGGCTGCCACAGGCCAGGTAGATAGCTCAGCAGTCTAAGTGCCTGCCTGGCAAGTACAGGGACCCAGGTTTGATGCCCAGTTCCACATGCCATGCTGGCCCCAAAGCCCCAGATGTGCTGTGCCAGCCAGCAAAACCAGGCGTGATGGTGCATGCCTGTAATCTCACTGCTGGGGAGGCTGAGACAGGAGGATCACAAGTCCAAGCTGTGTAAGGAGGCCCTGTACCAAGTAAACAATTAAATAAAATTTTTTTTTTAATGTGGCAATCATTTTTTTGTTTTAGGATGGGAATAAAAAGAAGGTATTTTTGGAGAAAAATACTTTCACTAAATTTACAATGTATGTGGGCCATATTGGCTGGAAAATGTACAAGGGAACTATTACCTGTGTAGAAAGATTTTAGTTACTTTGCTTAGGGATTTTTTTTTTTTTTAGTAGATTTATAATACGTACTAGAGCAACTTTATATAGTTTCATTTTAAGTGTTTTACCTTAAAAGTGTCTTAAGAAAGGAGGTAGCTGCTATGGATGTATAAACTCTTAATGTGTTTTCAGAACACTTAAGTGTGTTTATTTTTCAGTTTTACATTTGGATTTATTATGTATGGATTACATTCTAATCCATTTTGTATAGCATGCCTGTATTGTATTTAGACACTAAGGTTTTAGATTATTTGCAAAAACTGATCTACTCTATAAGCTTCTTGATTTGTTCTGATGCATTTAAAAAAAGTTCCCTCATTGTTATGCTGCCATTGTTTTGCTCATGTCCATGTCTATAAAGTGCCCTTTTTACATTCATTAGTACA
>PVKN010005282.1:0-31159 GCA_004027915.1 Capromys pilorides | reverse complement strand
AGCTCAGAAAACATCAGCCATAAAAGTTTTCATGGCTGGAAAAGCCCAGAGAAACTGGAGGCTCCCTCCCTAGAAGAACAGCCCCCAGCACCTGCAGGTCACAGTTTTGGGGTGTCCCCGCGTTGCCCAGGATGCCTCTAGATGGAGGTTAAGAACTCAGGTCCGATGTAGAGATGTGAAAGGGGTGGCAGCGGTGTCTGAGCGCGCCATCCAGCCGCCTGCGGGTCGCAGCACCCCGCCAGGCCTCCCTCTTGGCAGGCACGGGTTCTCTGCCCCCTGCAGGAAGCAGCGCACAGCTATGCGGCTCCCTCCCCCTCTTTGGCTTGGGACTTTTCCTAAAGTTTGCTGAAACCAGACACCTTGCTCCAGAGCCCGCGTGCAGCCTCGGTTTAAAAGGCTGCCTTCAGCGCCCCCTCCCCGCCCCCAGCGGAGACTTCAAAAAGCCCGGCGGGCGCTGCGTCCCCCGCACCTATGAGCCACCCCCAGCATCCGGAGCTCACGCCAGAGCCCAGGGACACAGAGCGGCCGAAGTTCGAGCGCAGTCGGACCGGGTTGGCAGCGCAGTTCCACGCGCCCATGCCCCTCCCGGTGCCGCTGCGTTCTGCGCGTCCCGGTCCCATTTAGGGAAGGGGACTACACACCCCCGCCCCCGCGCCCGAGCCCGGGGCTGCGGGGACCCATGAATACAAATGCCGTTAGGCGACCGTGGAAGGACCGACCGGCCAGCCTCGCACTTAGGGAATCGGTAAGTGCCCGGGGTCGCCTGGAGTTCTGGGAGTACTACAGTGTGTGTAAAGGTGTGCGCTTGTGCAGCGGTGGGTAGAAGCCTGGGGTCGAGCGGGGTGGAGAGAGAGAGAGAGGGAGAGAGAGAGAGAGAGAGAGAGAGAGAGAGAGAGAGAGAGACTCGTAGAGAGCTGTGTACTAGTGAGGGTACATGTGCGCCTGGAGTGTACGGTGGGGGGATGTGGACACGTGAGCGTGCATATGTGCAAAGTGCGCGTGTTTCGAGGGATCTGGCCGGGACAGTGAACTTCCCTGCACGCATAAGCACTAGTGGGCATGCATGGATCTGAGCGTTCGCAGAAGCACCTTGCCCGAGTGTGTGTTGCCGCCTAGGGCAAGGACACAGAGCTGTACCTGCGTGTGTGTGTCCAAACATGGAGGAAGCGTGGATGTGGGTGAGCGTGTGCGTGTGCGTGCAGGCGCGAATGCGTGTGAGTCTGTTTGCGGTGCAGGAGTCGCGGAGGTTCCGATGAGAAGGGTTTAGTCTCAGGGCTGCGTGGTGTGTGTTTCTGTATGAGAATTTGCCCGGTGATGGCAGCAGGGCACGATGTACGGCTCTGCTTCCCAGAGTGGAATTCCTCCCACCCACCCCCCACCCCCGCCAGTCTTCGGTGGCTCTGGTGTGGGTGGACCCTAAATCCTCATTTGCCACCTAAGGGAGAAGGTGACAGCATTTACCA
Source organism: Capromys pilorides (assembly GCA_004027915.1). Lineage (NCBI taxonomy): Eukaryota > Metazoa > Chordata > Mammalia > Rodentia > Capromyidae > Capromys > Capromys pilorides. The sequence continues at coordinate 29,696 of PVKN010005282.1, read as the reverse complement.
CACCAATCCACTGCGTTCTCCAGGGAGCTCTGAACCTCGGGGCCCTTTTCAGTGGGGCTTTGGCGTTAAGACGTTGCTTACTGAGAGTCTGGACGCCGAGTCCCAGTTGTGTCCTTGGAACTCCGGGATTTTTTCAGGAGTAGTATCTCTCTCTTTTCACTCTCCACCCCCCAACCCCCATTAAAAAATCCCCAGCCTCACGAGTCCTAAGCTCCTCGTCTCAGAACTGTGGTCACTCGCTGCGCGCTCTTGGGCAATCCCTTGTCTCGGTGAATCCATTTCAGCAGGAGGAGGGGGCGGGTGTCCGGCACGACTGTCGCGGGCGGGCTGACGCTGCGTCCCGGCCGTGGCCGGCAGAGGGCAGCAAGGGGCAGCAGAGGGCGGCCCGGCGAGGGGAGGAGGGAAGGTGGAGAGAGCTGCCGCGGGCCGAGACTTTAAATCGCCTTCATTTCCCCCAAATCCTTCCTTTTCCTCTCCTCCCCCAGGCCGGCGGGGAGGCAGCTTCCACCGCCCTCCGCGCGCCCTCGCCCGGCCTTGCTCGTCTCCAGGGACTGCTAGCAGCCCGCCTCCAAAGTTTGGTCATCCTTTTTTTTTTTTGCTTCTTCCTTTTCGTTGCAAGCAGAAAAAGAGAGGCAGGGGCGAGCGCGGCGCCCAGACTCCTGGGATCATGGGCCTGGCGCGGGCGCCCGAGGGTTCCCGGCTGCGCGGCCCGTCCGCTGCGGCTTCTGTGTGTGCGTGGCTGCGTCGGGGGCTCGGGGGCCTCGCGCTCTGAGCCGGCCTGGCGCGGCTGGGCAGGGGGCTGGCGGCCCCATGGGGCGCGCCCACACTTGCCCCCCGGGCTCGGGAGCATGAAGTAGGGGCCTGCCATGGGAGCGGGATCCGCGCGGGGGGCCCGAGGAACAGCGGCGGCAGAGGCGGCGGCACAAGGGAGGTGAGTACTAGCTGCCGGACGCCTCCTCCCCAGCTCACGGCGGCTCCCATCTGGAGAGGGCTGGGGCTAAGGAGCGCCAGCTTCCTGCCCCTTCCTGCGTCCCCCCGACGCAGGGGTTAACCCGGACTGCGCCGGGCTGAGAGAGCTTCAGGGTCTCGCTGGGGCGGGGCCCCGAGTGGGAGGGTCGGTGCCGAGCCAGCCCTGGGGTCGAGTGGGGGCAGGTGCCTCCCCGGGAGTGTCTTGCGGGGTACGGGGCCGAGGGGCTCTTTGGGATGCTGGGGGAAGAGGGGTTTCAGCGTTTGGAGCTGTTTCTCCGTGTTCCGGTGTCTGCAGATCCCTATCCGGCGTTCTGCGGTTCCATCGGTACTTTGGGGGCGGTGAGCACGTTTTTCGGTCTCCAAGTTCGCAGTTTTGTTCTGGCGCAGTGTCTGTGTGGCTCAGCGAGTCCTGCGCTTCTGGAAATCTCCGCCCGTGTGTCTGCCTGAGTCTGAGTGTGTCCGGTGCTTCCCAGCTGCTCCCAGGAGTGAGAGAGGAGAGAGAGCCAGTATGTCAAGCCCAGAGTCCGGCCTCTCATCTTCCAAATGGGGGCTGAGGGCCAGAGAGGGCCGGGAATCTCCGAGGCATTGACAGCGTGGATCTGGCGCTCAGGCTGGGTTTCCCAGCTGGTGCAGACACTGGGAGAGAGGGAGGGAAGAGCCGGCCACTGCGCGTGGGTGTGCGTGGGACGGAGCCAGGAGGGGAGCGCCCTTGGGGCCTGGCAACTGGGGCTGCTGCAGGACACATGGCTGTCTTTGCCATTTTTCCAATCTGCAGGAACCCCACGAGGCTGGTCAGAGCCGCAGCTCCACCTTCCCCGCTGTGCCCCACCCCCTTGAGCTGGAATAGGGGGATAATGTCCCCCCTTCCCGTGTCTTGGAAAAACCTCGCTGGTTGAGGTCCCCACCACCACCACAGCTCCTTTCACACGCACACACAGGGACCAGCGAGCGCAGTGCTGACTCACTTTCTCCAAAAGACCCTGCGCCAGGGCAGATGCCAGCGGTTGGGCTGAGGAATGCCGCCAAGCATGCACCCCAGAGTGGGGCCCTAGCTCTGGGCGAGGGGTCAGTCACGCTGCCTGGAGGTGCTGCCTCTGCCTTCTCCTGCCTCCCCCACCGTGTGTTGCCCTCTTCCCTGCCCCTCATTCCCGCTTGCCTTGCAGGTTTTCCCTGAGACCGTCTCCCCTGGCCTTTCCCGCCTTCCCTGCGCCCAGAGAACATGCTCCCTCTGTTATGTTCCCTGGCCCTGCTTGACTGGACTGGAAAGGGCCTCTCCTAGACATGTCATGGTTTTATCACTGCTTCCTGAGCACGCTCCTCCACTAGTCTGTTGGTGGATTTTCTCCTCTGATCCTGGTATCCCGGGACCCTCTTGATACCCTCATGGCCTGCCCTGGCACTCCAAAGTGCCCATTGGTTGATAGTAGAGGGTGGCAGGCTCCTGGGCTTACCTCACGATGAGGCAGGCTTCTGGCAGAAAGAGCAAGATCTTTGCAGCCAGGTCAACACACGTGTGCTGTGAGGAGGAGTGTGGCCTCTCGCCACTGCAGTTCTTTTTATCATCCACAAAATGGGCAAGTTTGTTCCCAGCTAGCAGGGTTTCCTAAGGGCTTGCTCATTGGAGCATTCTTGCTGGGGCCTTTGACCAAGGCCTGGCATGTAGTAAGTGCTCGGTGAGCAGCAGCTGTTACTTGAATTGCTTTACCGGCCTGTGAGTCAATCGGCTGCATCCTGTCCAGACAGATGACCTGTCCCTGTCTGTGTGGAGGAGGTGTAAGGTGTGAAGGCCTGGGCGTGGCCTGAACAAAGGCGTGGTGCACATGGGCCTGGCCGTGTCACTGGAGTAGGTGGGAGTGGGACAGGCCCACGTCTTTGGCCCTGTGTGACCAGCCTGTCCCAGCTCACACAGCGGGAGAGCAGCCACACTGGGCCAGTGCTGGTTCTTCATGGATTTGGACCCTGTGCTGTGTGACTATCACTATTGCGGGTCTTACATTGTGTGTGTGTGTGTGTGTGTGCGCACACACCCAGACACACACACACACACACACCTGTTTATGTGTACAGGTAGTAAGGGTAGAGGAGAAACCACCTTCACAGGCTCCTGGTCACCAGGAGCAGTCATGTTGGAAATGCAGCCAAGGGACCCTCTGCAGGGCGCAGGAGCACCTGGCTTCCCACCTCAGAGGGCTGTGACCCCTAGGTCCCCAGCTGTTGCTTCTGTTTTGGCCACCTCCTGCCCTCCTTGGCCCCACATGCTGGTCTCTTGACCCTTTGGAGCTCTGGGTTCCTAGAGCCAGAGCCCACGAGGCAGACGTCGTGCAGAATGGAAGCTGAGCCAGCGCAGGCACTAAACATTACTAGCAGTAGCCTAAACAGGATTGGAACGGGAGTAGAGAGGCAGCAGGGCGCATTCCAGGAGCCAACTTTCCAGGCCTGGAGCTGACTTAGATGGTTCCTTGGCTCGCCGTGCCAACATCTCTGTTCCTGCCGGGGAGGGCTAAGACTTGTGTGGAGCAAGTAGGAGGGGCCCGCAAGTCTCCCGTTGCTTTTCCATGGGAGATGAATCAAAGAACCGGAGGCCACTGGGCAGGCCACTGTCCCCACGTGGACCTCAGCTGTGGATCTCTCCATAGTGGTGGTAGGACAAGAATCCGGCCCCTGGATGCTCTGCAAGCACCTTTGCTGCCTTAGAAGCACTCTGTACTCGGGCAGTCTCAGGGTCAAGTGCACCCCGAATCCTGCTCCAAGAAGCCCCGTTGTATTTGTGGAGGTGACTGTGTGGGGGATGCAGCTGTTAGTAACAGAGAGTCTGGGGTGAAATTTTCAGGTTGGAAGCTGTGGTGTCTGGAAGTGGAACTGAGGCAGACATTAGATTCCACCTCTTCTCTATGTCTCCCTCCCCCTGACCTTTGGGGATTTGAAATACTTTCCTCCAATTGCTGCTTTGACCAAGAAGTGGATGCATGGTTCCTGCACTTGTCTTTCCCACCTGGGAAGCGTTCTTAGAAGGGTGGGCATGGGCTGCAGGCTGAGGGCTGCACTGGGAACCCAGGGTCCGGCCAAAGGAACGTAGGAGGGTGAGGGTCAGTATCTTGCCCAGGAGATGATTTGGAAAAAAATGAGTCCCTAGTCCTTAGGATCCGAGGACTGCTACAGGATGGGAAGTACAGGCGATTTCTTCATTGCAGGACTTCTCAGAGCCTTTGTGAAGATTAGGTGCATTATCAAGTGATACCTACCATGATTTAATTGCAAGAATGGAGAACCTTCCATATTAAAAAAATAGTGACACTCAATTTGTCTAAGAAAGGAGTAAAACAAAATTCCATTGCGATTCATAAACTATTAAACAGAAAACCCCACACCAGACGAATTAACATCTTTTTGATACCCAGTGACTTCAGGAAAGAGGGGGGACAGAATGCCAGCCATATTATAATATTTCTGAGTAAATAAAATACTGGAGCAGGCTGATGGGGATAAGCGAGGGCAAAACTAGGATGCAGGGTCAGCTACTCCAGGTCCTCCTGGCCAGGCCCCGGGGCGTCTGATGGAGGATACAGGACTGAAGATGATGTGTAGGGTCACCTTGAGGAAGTCCCTGTCCCCAGGGCCTCAGTTTTCTCTGTTAAGTTAAAGCTGCCCAGGCTCTCTGACCTTTAGTGGTTTGGAGAGAGCTGGAAGCCTGGTTCAGGCTTGGACAAATGAGGAGGAGCTGAGAGTTACTGTGTGCGTGCGTGTGTGTGTGTGTGTGTGTGTGTGTGTGTGTGTGTGTGACAGAGAGAGAGAGACAGACAGACAGAGAGAGACAGAGACAGAGAGACAGAGCGAGTGCTGAGGAGGAGGCTTTGGTGGAGCATTTTTTAAAAGTGTCCTGTAGCATCAGATAATATTCCCAGTGGGAAAAAAAAAACTGTTGGGTGCTGGGTGTGATTCCATACACCACTGACTCCCAGCACTTGGGAAACTGAGGCAGGAAGATGAGTTTGAGGCCAGCTGGGGCTCCAAAGTGAGTGTAAGGCAGCCTGAACTACATAGTGGGACCCTGTATCAGAAAGACGGAAAAAAAAAATGTGTTGAGCGTGTATTGTGTACCTCGCAGGTGCCGAGGTTGCTAGAAGAAGCAGGACAGATCTCCTTGTCTTTGGAGGGCTTTGTCTAGAGAAGGAAATAGTGATCAGAGCAGTGGTACCCGGGGCGGCAGGGATGGCAGTGGAGGGACTGACCAGAAAGACCAGGGCGTGTGCAAAGGCTCAGGGCCTAAAGAAGGCTGATGAGGGTCTGTCAGCAGCGCCCTAGACTCCTGGGAGCAGAAGTTATGTAAAGGGGGTTGTTCCTTTCCATAACAAGACGCCCAAGAAAGTGCTAAGGCTGGTTAATTCAGCATAACAGCATCATTAAATACCCTCTCTTTTTCTATTGCTCTATCCTCATCTATTCATGAGACTTTGTTACCCCATGTGCACAAAACAGCTGACACAGCTCCAAGCAGTCATGTTTTCTCATGAACAATACAGAAGCAAGAAAAAAGCATCCCTGTCCCTTGCTCCTCACTGACAGGCATCACTCACAGCCCTCTGGTCACTTCTGGCTCACCAATGCATGTTTAAACCAGTTACTGGCATGGCAAATACCATTTCTAAAACTGGTTTAGACTTCACCCCCGTCCTCAGAAATACCTGCCTCCAGGGACACACAGGAGGGAGGGCGGCCCGAGGCTGATGAGTGCCAGGCCTTTCCCCAGCACCCACCTTGCCATGCTACTGCTACTACCCTGGAAGGTGGGGAACGCGCAGGGTGAGCTTAGTTTTCAAGGCCCCGGAAAGCCTGGTAAGAACCCAGGCTCCAGGTTTGCCTGGGTTTCCTGGATTACCTGAGTCCCCAGCAGCAACCTAGCCTAGCCCTGGGGACAGCCTTGCAGTCTGCGCCGCCTGCCTGGCACGGTCCTCCTTGCCTGTGTCCCAGCCATCTCTGGCCACGTGCCGTCCTCCCCTCTGTGCACTTGGGGATCAGATGCCCCCGGTGGCTTCGGGTGTCACCAGTGGCTGCTCCCACAGGAAGGTGAAATTAGATCGTAGTCTTGGCAGGAGCCGTGCAGCAGAACTTTAACCCTTCCTGGGGTTAACGCACAGCGGCAGCAACCCTCTGGGGGACACTTGGGCATGTATTGTGTGCCTCGCAGGTGCTGAGGTTACTGGAGGAAGCAGGACAGATATCTTGGTCTTCGGAGGACCTCAGCACCTGGCTGAGTCCTTAACTCGCTTGAGATGATTTCTTCCTCAAGCCTGGCCGCAAGGGCCGGAGCATCAGCCTGTACGCAGAGGATGGGACAGGCTCTGAGAGGCTAAGTAGCCCATCCTGGTCACGTAATTGGAAGGCTCGGGGCTGGGTTTGCATCTGGGTCTTCTCAGTTCCCCAAGGGTGCCCTCACTTTTCTCTCCTTCTATTTCCATCAGCATAAAGCAGGTGGGCGGCCGCTCTGCGACAGCATGGGCTTTTAGGGGCGTGTCTTCTCTGCCCCTGCCCCCAAGTAGACCAGTCTGTTGTTCCCCACTGACCACTTAGCCGCTGCCACCCATCAGCTAGGTTCCTTGGGAAGGGTTCCAGGGGCACGGGGCCATACTGCAGGGGGAAAGAAGAGGTCTGGGGTAGGAAGCAGCAGTTTTTGTGCTGGACACTGGATCTGTCACCAGTGTAAGACTTCCTGCCCACCGCTTCCTGTCCCGTGACCTCAGCCTAGCCATCTGTGAAGCAGTGTGGTGCTGGGACCCTGCAGCGCACAGATCCCTGGCCAGAGGCTGTGCCTGGAGGCCTGGGATTGTTCTGAGAGTGGGGCGGCACTGATGGGCTCCTGGTGGCTGCACGTCACCTCCCACGACCCGATTCCTGGGGACGAGAGTGGGGTGAGGTGGAGCTGTGCTGTCCCTGCAGCTCCCACAGCCGGGTCTCGACTCTAGCGGAAGCTGATGCCCTGTGTGCTTGTGTCTGCCTGTCTCTAGGGGGTTTCTCTTCGCCTGGATCTTAGTCTCATTTGCCTGTCACCTGGCCTCCACCCAAGGAGCTCCTGAAGGTAACTCTCTCTTCTCTTTGTCTAGGGGGATAAAGGAGGGCGGAAGGGGCCCAAGAACTCACTCCAGCACAGACATCCGAACCTCACTGAAACTCAGTCTACCTGCCCGTTGGGGACTGAAGCTGGTCGCTGGCACGTTCCCTCTGGGCATGAAGGGATCATGCTGATTTTCAATGGCTAGGAAAGGGGTGGGGCTGAAATGGACAAGGGCTGTCCTTGCGTTCCTGTTGGGACACAGCACAGTAAGGTCACAGGTTGAGCCATCCCTGTTTGTTCAAGGGGCGCTCTCAGTGGGTACCCAGGACTGCACAGAGGAGACCCTGGCCTTGCCCCGGGCCGAGGATCCCACCCTCTCCTTCCGTGAGATCCTGCTTTTCACTCCTGTCCCGAAGGAGCCACCCTAAGGGCCAGGGCAGCTGTGGGCTGGCTGTATAGCTGCTCATGGAAACCGAAGCCTCTCCCACATCTGTTTGTCAAGCGGCCACAATGCCTCCTAAAATAGCTGCCTTTCCCCTCCTCTCCACGCCTACCATGTTCTGGGGCAGGCAGCAAGAACTCCGGGAGTCCCCTTGGCCTGACCTGGCCACGGGGCAGGGATTGGGCCCTGGGAGGGGAGTGCCATGCCCGGAAGGAGACTTCTGCTGCCCAGCAACATTTTGGGCAAATGTCATATTTTCCAAGCTTGCTGTTTCCCCCACAAAGTAGGTGAACAGCTGTCCAGAGTCCTGAGTCAGGCAGAAGGGGCTGGGGAGGGCCCATCTGTGTGGAGCCAGGTTTATGTAATAAAAGGATCTTGCTGGGGCCAGCTGGCTGGGTCCTTCCATCCTGGCCCTGGGCTAAATTCATTCCCTGTCCCCATCCCTTTCCCCTGGCGAGATTCTGGAAGTGTCTCCATGCTGCCTTCCAGTGAATCTGGGCGGCTCCAGAGCCGTATAGCATAGTGTCTAAAACAGATGCAGGGGTCAGAGCTCCTGGGTTCCTGCGTCTCTTATAAGCTGCATGGTCTTGGACACATTATTCTAGCTAACGCATCGGTAGAGTGGGGATAAGAGAGTTTCTCCTCCATCAATGTCAGAGAGAAGCAAGGAAAGAAAAAAAGACATGGAAAGCAGCATTTATTTGTAATCCTGATGCTGATCACTTTATTAACTTGAACAGTTGGAGCACATGTAGCCCTTCCCTATCGCTGTAGGTCCCAGGGCTCAGTGACTCATGACAGCTCCAGGTGTTAAGAGTGTGGGGCTTGCCCCCGTTTGATGAAGACAATCTTTGGGGGTCCCTGGAAATAGGCGGGTCTTTAGTTTTGACAGACACTACACAGGATAAGAGGTTGCCGCATTCCTGCCACCTGCCCTGGCCAGCTGTGCTTCATGGGCCTGAGAGCTGTCCGGGCTAGGAAGGTGGGGTGAAGGGAGGTACAGCAGCCTCCTCCTCTTCCCTACCAAGTGGTTTCTCCTATTTTTCCTTGTTTATAGTGAACAGTGTTTCAGAATAATGAGAGGGTTTCACTGATTAAAACACATCAGACCTCTCGTTACTGATGGAATCCTTAAACAGTGGTTTATGTTAGTCTAGAACCTGGGAATAGACAGAGGTAGAAGAAAGGATGGGGGGAGGAGGAGGTGGAGGCACACCGAAAGGCCCGTGGGTCTGAGGGAAAAATGGAGTCTTGTTGTCAAACCAACGGGCAGTGATAGATACCAAATCTTGGAGCTGCCATGTCTTAGAACACTGTTAACATCTCTCTAGGCCTGGTCCAGCTCCCTTGTCTTAAAGGCAGAGAAATCAAGGCCCAAGAGCTAAGAGGAGCCTAGTGCAGGTCTGTGTGAGGGAGGTGAGGAGGATGACTGTATCATGCTCTCAACCCCAGGTGTAGGCCCTCTTCATCGCCCCATTCTACAGTACGGGCGAAGGAGACTCAGGCTCAGGGTCCAGGTTCACAGGTCAGCCTTCCAATCATACCTTCTAACTTTAGATACTGCTATGGAGTCATTAAGCCATGTTGGCAGCATACAGGATCTCAGTTTCTGTCAGTGGCCTAGGCATCCATTCATCTGTCCACTTGTCTATCCATTTGTCCATCTACCCACTTACCCACCCATCTGTTCATCCATCTGTCCATCCATCATCCATACACCTACCCACCCATCCTCCCTCCCACCCATTCATCATCTACCCTCCCACTCACCCTCTCATCCACCTACTCTCCCACCTACCCACCCTCCCACTCACTGACCCATCCATCCATCCACCCACCCTCCTACCCATCCACTTTTCCACTTACCTACCCATCCACCCACTCATCCTTCCACCCACCCATCCATCCACTCTCCTACCCACCTACTCTCCCACCCTCCCAACCACCCATCCATCCACTCTTCCACTCACCCACCCATCCACCCACCCACTGAGCCATCTGTCCATCCCACAGTTGTCATCTGAAGGCAGCAAGTGCTAAGTACTGTGTTTAGACTCCAGCATGGATGGCCCTTGCACCCAGCGATTGGGGAGCATGCAGTGAGTGCAGGATGAGGCCCCAGGCCACACTGATGCTCTGGTAGCAGCCTCTGCCTCCCTGCAGAGCTGGAGTTTAGGAGCCAGGACAGCTTCTGCAGATACTGGCAGCCCCACCAGCTGCAGGCGATCAAGTGACCCGGGAGAGGCCAGGTCAGAAAACCTTTCCATAAACACTCTAGAAACCCTTCTCGGGCTCTGGCAAGCCCCGCCAGCCTAATTACTAGGCGGATGTGACCTGGCTAGACCATGGTCAGATGTCCACGTGCTTTGCCAGAGAACAAGGATTGCTTCCCCGACTCGTCCCTGCCTTATGGCTTTGGAAGGATCAGGAGAAATGTCACCTTCCTCCAGATAGCAGATTGTAGCTCCCTTAGTCTGCTCCAGCCTGAGCCCTCAGGTGGGAAGGGACTGGGTGGGTTTCTGAGCAGGTGCTGAGGCCAGTGAGCCCCCCGCCCTCCCAGCGTCCTTTCCAGGCTCTGGTGACATCCACTGCCATCTCTCTGGTTCCCTGCTCAAGTCACCATTGGGCAGCCTCCAGTGCTCTGGCACTAATATTTGGTGGCTGTCATGGTTTTAGGCATCAATAGTTACTGCTTGAAGACATGTTTTGTGCCAGCAGCTTTAAAAGAGGGTGCTCACTCCCTTCCCCATCATGGTGTCCTTCTGGGTTGGACTTGTGCCCATCCGTTAGTCCCATTGGTTGGTCGATCCCATGCAATGGGACCACTAAGTCACAATGGTAGGCAGCTGAGCTGGGATATGACCCCAGGCAGTCTGAGTTCTTAGCCATGATTTGCAAGACCCTATAGCTTAATGAGAGGCTGTAATGTATGCCCGATGGCACCAATGTGACATTCTTAGGTACCCTTCTGGAGCACTGTTGGGATCAAACGAGTGAACAAATAACCGGGAACACTGACAGGCCCCTGAGGGTCCTGGCTAGCAGGCCCTGACTGCCCTCTCCACTCCCTCTCCCTCTCAGATGTCAACGTCCTCCGGCAACTGGGCCTCAGCTGGACGAAGGCAGGCGGTGGCCAGAGCCCTGCACCTCCGGGAGTCATCCCTTTCCCGTTGGGCTTCATTTTCACACAGCGGGCCCGGCTGCAGGCTCCCACGGCCACCGTCATTCCCACTGCCCTTGGCCCAGAGCTGGCACTGGTGCTGAGCCTCTGTTCCCACCGAGTCAACCATGCCTTCCTCTTTGCTGTCCGCAGCCGGAAGCACAGGCTGCAGCTGGGCCTGCAGTTCCTTCCTGGCAGGGCAGTTGTCCACCTGGGGCCCCGGCGCTCTGTGGCCTTCGACCTCGACGTGCACGATGGGCGCTGGCACCATCTGGCGCTGGAGCTGCGCAACAACACGGTCACGCTGGTGACGGCCTGTGGGCAGCGCCGGGTGCCTGTCCCGCTGTCCTTCCACAGGGACTCCACTCTTGACCCCCACGGCTCCTTCCTCTTTGGGAAGATGAGCCCGCACGCCGTCCAGTTCGAAGGTGCTCTCTGTCAGTTCAGTGTCCTCCCCGTAATGCAGGTTGCTCGGAATTACTGCACCCACCTGAGGAAGCAGTGTGGACAGGCTGGCACGTATCAGCCCCAGCCGGGACCCTTCTTTCCCCTAGACGCTGGCAGGCCTTTTGCCCTCCAGAGTGACCGGGCCCTGCTAGGCCTGGAGAACTTGACCACTGCCACACTGGCCCCAGGGGCATGGCCAGCAGGCAAGGGAACCACAGTGACCATGCCCACTAAGCTCCTGAGGACAAACCCTTCAGACCTTCACCAGCACGTGGCAGGCCGAGGCCCAGCCCGGACCGTGTCACCACTGGCCAAGCCGTCGGCCTCTAGAGCACCTCCTCCCTTGGCCCCAGCCTTTCCTGCCAGTCCTACCAGGGCCCGCCCTGTGGCTGCCCAAGCCTTGCAGAAGGTCACAGCTACCAGGATCCCCAAGAATGTCCCCACCAAGCCTCTGGCCCCTTCTCCTTCAGTTGCCCCTGCAAGAAGACCACATCTGATCCAGAAAACAACACCCCGTTCACCCATACAGTCAGCCCCACCCACCCAGAAGCTTGTGCTGCCCACGCCCCGCCCAGTTCCTACCAAGGCCTCGGGTCCTGCAGTGAAGCCAGTACAGCACACATCCGTCACGCCCCAACCTGTGCCACTCAGTGCCCGACCTCGTGTGGCCAACTCTTCTAAGTCTTTGCCCTCAGGAGTCCAGGCTGAGTCCAGGCTAATCAACCCAGCCAGCAAGCCCGCCCTAGCTCCCACTAGCACCCACAAACCTCTGCAGCCTGCAGCCTGGCCCCCATCGTCTGTACCTTCTGCTTCTCGTTCTGGCTCTACCAAAGCTGCTTGGTCATCGGCCACAGTGGTGGCTCCTGCCTCTGGCACTGGGACTCCCAGAACAGTATCTCCAACTCTTGTTCCTGGTTCTCTACCTTCTGGACACAAGAAACCCGCTGGATCAGCAACCTCAAAGAAAGGTAGACCCAAGAGCAGCACCCGGAAGCCTACACCCGACAAACCTGGGAAGGCCATCGGGAATGCCCCCTTGAATGACCGGACAACCAGCCCCAGCCCCAGCCAGTCCCGGGCCAGTCAGGAGGCCATCCCCGCTGTGCTGTTAGCCCCCGCGCGCGTCCTGTCCTCCAACCCCCGGCCCACGAGCGGCAGCTACTCCTTCTTCCACCTGGTGGACCCCACACCTTTTCCCCTACTGATGGGGCCTCCAGGGCCCAAAGGAGACTGCGGCCTGCAGGTAAGCCTGGGTAGAGGCTGTGTGCTGCTTGGCTGGTGGAGGGTGGCAGTGGGGCAGCTGGGTCCAGTGGCTGTTCCTGATAAGGGCAGAGGAAAAGAGTGATCTGGGGCAGGGAGCTGGTCCCAGGCCTCCTCTGCTCCGCCACCACTTCACGGGACACGCTGCTATGTGCTCATGATCTGCAGGGGCAGGTGTGGGCCTGGCACACACCCTGCCAAGGAGGAGCGCCTCTGGGCTGTGGTTGGCCCAGGCCCAGGGTCGTGCTCTGCTAACCCAGCTGCACAGGCTGAGTGGCTTCAGGAAAGCCATTAGCTGACTTGGCCCAGGTCATGCCCAGGGAGGGGCCAAGCTCCCCCAAAGCCAGCTCCCTGCTCCTGATGCCTGAGCAGAGCCCTGTTGGCTCTGCAGCATGTCTGGGAGCGGGGGACGGAGATCACACACAAGTAGCCGGGGTGTGTTTTGCTTGGCACATGCCGTATTCTTCTTTTGAGAATCTCCTAAGTTACTAACGGTCAAAAAATGTGAGAGTTCTTAGAAAAGCCTCAGCAGCCAGCTTTTCTTGGGAAGAGGGAGAAGCGGTGGCTCTTTTAGATAGGACATGCACTCCTGTCATCACAGGTCCTCGCTTCAGCCACGTGCATCTTAGCAGCCTGGTCTATCGCCCATTTGCTACCTGCCTGGCTGGTACCCCCAGTCGTTGGATTTGTGGGCCCTGGTAGAGGAACTTGGGGTGAGGAGGGTTGGCATGGGCCAGTGGGGGTGAGCAGAGAAGGGAAGGAGGAAGAACATTCCATGTGCAGGAGATGGTCTCAGGGTCTCCCGGGCAACAACCTTCCCACAGCTGGAGGTCAGTGCCTCAGGGCGGGGCAGCCTGGGGTGGGGTTTGTAGAGGCCAGGCCCCTACCATTCTCCTTCCTTGGGGAGGACTGCGGTGTGGGGGCCGCCTCCTCCTTCCTGGACCCGGGCGTCCGATGGGGCTCTGTGATGAGGTTGGGGCTCCCTGCAATGTGGACACAGTGGCAGATGCTGGAAATTCCCAGGCCTTCCAAACACACTTAATGAGTTTTAATAATCGTTAGGAATAATATTTATTCAGCCTGTCTCTGAGGGGACCGAGGGGCCGTGGTTATTATAACCATATTGTAGATCTTATGGAAATGGTATGCATCCCTTTGCAGTTAGGTCAGTGTTCTGTGCGGGTCATACATTCTGGAATTGGCAGTGTGGAGAGCTTTGGGGAGGGGGGAAGTCCAGGAGCCTCTCCCCTTGCCCACCTCTGGCCCCAGGCACTTAGAACTCCAGCAGCTCGGCTTCCTGAGCTCCATGTGCACTGGCTGTGAAGCAGGAGAGGGTCGCAGCTGAGCGGAGGTGCCAGTGCCCCCTGCCCTCCTGTTGGACCTGGGGGAGCAGGGACGGCACAGCTAGGTGCCCAGAGTGGAGCAGGGTGCAGAATCTGCCTCTGGATCCATCCTATTCTGGTGGGGGTAGAGGGGCTCTGTGTCCCCTCCTGCTAACTCCCTTTCTTCAACCTCCCCATAGTCAAAGAAGGCGCTGGAACTCACCCGGTCAGCTGATAGATATTTAAGGATCACTTGGTTCAGCTCGCCTCCTTGGGCAGGGGAAGAGGTAGGCGGCGGTGTCCAGAGGGGAGAAGGACTTGCCCAAGATGGCGTGAGGAGGCAGAGTTGAGCTCGCGCTCCAGTGTGCTTTATCTCCTCCACTGAGCACCCCTCGAGCCCTGCAGTGCAGGGAGTGGGTCCTTCAGAGATGAGCGGTGCGTATGCCAGGCCTCAGGGGAGCCCCCCTGTGCAGAGCACCTCCCGCTCCTCGGCCAGTCAAGTCTAGGAGCCTTTGTTGTTGAGCATTATGGTGCAGCCTGTAACCCCAGCGTTGGGAGGCTGAGGCAGGAGAACTGCTGCAAATTCAAGTGAGTTCAAGGCTGGTTGGAACTTCATTTTGAAATCTCGTCTCAAAAAAAAAAAACCCCAAAAACAAAACAAAAAACGCCAAAGAACAAAGAAACAAAACCAAAGAGACTCCTGTTGTGTTTCGGGAGGTGGCTCTCTCTTGGAGGGCTGTGTGACATAAGGGCAGTCAGTACCTGAGAGGGCCGCCTCGACACGAGTCTCAGGGCTGGGAGCCTGCAGCTGCCTGGCAGAGGCTGGCACCAAGTGGGGCCAGGAGTTCTAGGAGTGGGGTCGTGGGAAAGCTGAGCCAGGCTGGCGAGGGGTGGAGAGGGCACCCACAGAAGCCTTGCCCTGAGGAGGCCAGGAGGGCCTGGCTTACTGCCGCCACCGTCAGGGCAGCGTCAGCACTTCTGGCAGGAGTCACCTCAGGAGACTGAGCTGAGGGCTTGGCCCGTGGCCACGTGGCCTGCCAGGCATGGGAGCGTTGGGTTTGGAATGGTTCCTTATGGAGTCACTCATCCACTCACTCATCCATTCGTGCATGCATGCATTCATTCATTTTTTTCTCTTTCCTGGAGTTTTAGCCTAGGCTCTTTCCACTGAGCTATCCTACCATGTGCTTTTTTCTCTTTTATTTTGAGGCAAATTGCTGAGTTCTCCAGACACGGCTTAAACTTGTGATCTTTCTGCCTCAGCTTCTCTAAGTGAGTGCTGGGATTATAGTTTTGTGCTACCACGCCTGGCTTCTGCTCATTCTTCACAAGAACGTGGGTGGGGTACCTTTCTGGGGCCTGGTGCCCTGTGATGTTGGCCAAGCCACATAACCTCCCTGAGGCTCAGCTTCTGTCCCTGCGAAGCAGAGGTAGGGTAGGACCCACCTTTACAGAGTGTGTGCACCCAGTGAGGTGAGCAGGTAACCACACCTGGCCCTGGGCCCAGGTCCTTATGGATTCTGTGGCTGCGATGAGGCAGGTTGGGGTTCAGGGTGGCGGACCTATTCCCACTATCTTTACCATGGCACTCAGGGCTTCTCTATGAGCTTCCAGACTTGTTCTGTTTCCCTGCTTCTGGGAAAAGCAGGGAATACCCAGGCCCTAGCCTGGGGGGTGGGGGTGGGGTTCTTGGTGACTCCAGGGCCCTGCTGCTTTGGGTGGTTAGAACTAGGGCTGGATCCTGAAACCATGGAGAGTGAGGTCCTTGTGGAGCCCAGCTTTGTGCCGAGCAGTTTGTGGGCTGGGTCCATGGGCTCTGGGCAGTGCCAGGGCCCCTGGGACCATGGACAGGGATGTAGGTGGTGCCAGTGGACCCAGCAGGAGGCTGAGAAGCATAGAAGTTCTGGGAACAAATGGTTATTGCACCCTGCTTGGAAGGCATTGGGGCCAGGAAAGGTTTCATCAGAGCACAAGAAGGGCTCAAAGGGGCTGCGGGGATAGCTCCATGGCACAAGTGCCTGCCTGGCAAGTTCAAGGTCGTGAATTTGCACCCCGGTCCCACAAAGAAAAAAAAAAAGAAGGGCTGAAACCTTGAGCCAAGGTCACTGACAGGAGGTGGGGCCCTGTGGAGCCCAGCGCGGAGGGAGCAGGAGAGGATCCTGTGCTCCCGTATCTGCCACATGCTCTTCTTGCGGGGGTCTCTATTTCCCTCCCCTGTGCCACCAAAGCCAAGCCAGAGGGCAAGAAATTCCCAGGGTGAGGGAATTAGTAATGCACAAGTCACCAGCTCGAAGGGCCCACAACAGATCTGGGACAAAGGGGACACATGCAGGATGCACACATGCTCAGTGTCTTGGACCATGAGTGTGTTAATTCCATTTCACAGCTGGACAAACTGAGGCCCAGAGACACAGCGAGATGCAGGAACTTGCGCGGAGCCACTTAGAGCTGGATTCCCATGAAGGAGCTCTGTCCAGCAGCTCCTTCAGGAAATCAGAGAGTGGAATGTGCAGTGCCCTGTGGGGTATGCTTGGAATCATTGTGAGCTTAGATGGTCAGGGATAGGCTGGCCTTTTACAATGCCTCCCCCGCCCCTCCAGGTTAGAGGCACAGAGCAGAGGCCCAGAGGTCATTGCCTGGGGTCATATGGCCATCAGCAGCATACCCTGGCCCGGCCTCCACTCTCCAACATCCAGGCCTGTAAAATGTTTCCTGGGTACTGATGCCAGAGTTGCACCAGCCAGAACTGCCCTCTTCCTGCAGGGCCTGGCAGGTGGACTGCTACAGCAGGGCACAAGGGTGGACTTGCCCGACGGGTAGGATCCCTCTGTTCTGGCCATGCCAGGCCAAAACGTCAGAGGAAGCCCAGAGAGGCAGCTTGCTTGTTCCCATGGCTGTGTTTGCACGCACCCCAAGGCCAGGCCTCCACGGACTCCCCCAGAGTGGGCCAGCTCCCTGGCTCCCGCCTCTCAGCTCCAGGCCCTCTCAGAGGCCCCGTTGTTCGCAGTGTGGAGTGGAAAATCCCACCCTGGCCCCGTGAATCATCTCGGAGTCACCCGCTCCGACTTCAGGCCCTGGAAAGAAACGGCAGCATTTTTCCACTATAGAACAGACAGGGGTCTCCAACCAGGGGTAGGGGGCATGGGCTTCCCACCCTTGCTGTCGTCAACAAAGCAACCACTGAGTGGGGACAGGTCAAGCCCCAGGCTGAGCTGAGCAGTTGGCAGACCCAGCCCCCTTCCCAGGCCTGCAGCAGGGACTCAGGCTGCCCCACCAGGCGTCGGACCGTGAGCTAACACCAGCAGACCAGGCCATGGGTCTTGGCTGGCGCTTGAGTCTGCTCTGCAGATGTGGTGGTGGATGAGCTCAGACTCCTGCCTGGACACCCCCATTTTTAGGGCAGAAAAAATTGCCGAGAGGGAGTACCCAGGCCTCCACAGCTGTGGTCTCATCAGGGAGCCATACCCCCAGGACCCTGTCCCATCCTATACCAATCTGGGCTTTGCTCTGAGGAGACTGGGATGATCTGATAACCCCACTGAGGCCTCCATAACTCAGCAAAACCAGTGTTGGAAAGGTTCTGGGTGTTCACATCGCAGATGGCCACAGAGGAGAAGGGACTCACCCTAGGCCACACCCCTAGTCAGAGACACACCTGACAGGCTTGTTCTTGGAGAAGCTGCCCAGGGGACAGAATGGGTCTCCTGGGCCTACGTCTGAGTGCAGCCTCTTATTTGTTGTGTGGTCTCAGGCAAGTCACATGGCCTCTCTGAGCCTCTCTGGTTTATATCCACTGAAAGAATATTTTATACCCGCAGCAGTGCTTAGCCTTGGTCCCAGCATTTTCCTTTAACTGTTTCCTGGCCCCCTGAGAGAATTAAACCCAGCAGGGCCCTCCAGGAAGGGACATCCCTTGTTCTTCCTCCAAAACATGCAGAGAGGTAGCTCAGACTTCGGAGTGGAGAAGTTCCGAGAGGTGGCCTAACAGAAATAACATTTTTTTGAGCATTAACTGCGGGTCAAGCCAAAGGATTGGCACGTTTTATAGATTATCTGCAGCTATGAGCTGTTATCCTTATTTGATGAAAAGTTTGAGAAACGGAAGTTTGGAAGCTGAAAGTAGTTTGGCCAAATCATATAGCTGGTAAGCAGGGGCCTAGTGGGAGCCTAGGACTCCCGGCTTGTGCTGCATTCTGCAGCGTCCACCAAAGCAGGAGCAGGAGCAGGAGCAGGTAGACTGGCCCATGGGCCAGCAGGACCAGAGGCCACGCGCTGCCTCCTGGATGGCAGGCTGCCTCCCGTTAGGCGGAGGTGCCTGGTGACTTGGGGCTGGCCAGGACTTGCCCCACAATAGCCCCTCCTCCACCCCTGGGGCTCTTGCCCAAGTGACTCCTTGGTGCCTTATCTGCCTGTCTGGATCTCTCTGATTTTTTATTTATGGATGGGCAGGCACGTGGTGCTCACAGACTCCATGAGCTGAGGCTGCCCAGCGTGAGATCCGGATTAATTACCAGCCAAAGCATTCTGAGTTTTCAACGCTGATTTTAATTCTGGGCAGGAAACCTGGAATCTCATTGACTGTTATTTGAAACAAATGAATTCCCCAGGCCTCACACATCCTCGAAAGCCTGGCTTCCTTCAAAGGCTTCGGGCTCCGTGTGGCACCTCAGACCCTTAGTTAATCCTGACTGACTCCTCTGGATGGGCGGGAGAGTAGCTGTCGGGCCCATTTTATGGGGGGAGCACTGAGTCTCTGGCAGGGAGGAGGGAGTCACAGAGCCCCCAGCTCTGCAGTGGCGAGCTCAGGATTTGAACAGAGGTCAGCCTGCCACTTAGTCTGCCTGGCTGTCTCCCTTCCAGTGTGAAGGGAGTGAATCGGAGCTGGGCAGGTGATGCTGGAACACCCGTATCAGGTGTTCTTTCTCCTGTGGAAGTGAGGAGCCATTAAGTGCTATTGGCAGGGGAGTTGCTAGGCAGGGGAAGGAGGCAGTGTGAGACAAGGTGAACTCAGGAGGGAAAATCCTGTGGAGCTCTTGGTGGTTCTCAAGGAGCCTCAAGGAAGGTGGGAGCAGAGAGAACGTGAGTCCAGGGACGCAGCAGGCACTGTGCTAGACACTTACCATCTCTCAGCACCCTTGAAATGATCCGATGAGAGGGAATTACTGGCCCCAACTGCTAAGTGGCAGTGTGAGGATTTGAACCCAGGCCCAAGGGTTGCAAAGCTTGTGACTGTGCTTTAGATGCCACGCTGCATGTTCACGGTACAAGGATGCTTGGATTGACCTTGACCACATCCCTACTCCACTCTGGCTCTGGAGAGAACTTGGCTGAGCTCTGAGGTTCCTTGCTGTTTTATTTTATTAAACATTTGGCTGCACCCTGGGAATAGAGCTGACACATACTGTATTGATTCCTTTGGGGAGACCATGATGTGGTGGGAGAGACTAGGGTCTCAACAGATAACTCCTAGGTATAGAACAGTCTTTAGAGAGAAAAGATGGAAGAGGAGGGGCTGGGGAGATAGCCCTGTGCCACAAGTGCCTGCCTGGTAAGTGCAAGGTCTTGAGTTCGAACCTCAGTCCTGCAAAGAGAGAGAGAGAGAGAGAGAGAGAGAGAGAGAGAGAGAGAGAGAGAGAGAAGAGAAGCTTGGGGAGTGGATCTAAGAAGGCTTCCTGGAGGAGGTGATGCTGTAAGTTATCTGAGTGATAAAAGGTAAGCACCCCAAAGGCTGGGGGAGAGCAGATGCTATACTGAAAAGTCATGAAAGCATCCAAGAACATGAGTTGCTCAGAACAGGACCTCAGGAGACCCCTCTGCTGCCCATGGGATTTCCACGCCCACAGGTCTGGGCAGGATTGCTGAGTGACCGGTTGATTCCATTCTCTGCTACCTCTCGGCACTGTCTGACATTGTCTTTTTGCTTCCTATTCAGGGTCCCCCTGGGCTCCCTGGACTCCCTGGACCTCCTGGCCCCCGGGGGCCTCGGGTAAGTGATTATGCATGTTCTTTGGCCTGGGTTCTGCTGCCCCAAAGTCCTAGTTTGCAGAGTGTGCTGGGGCCCTTCCCTGA
Source organism: Capromys pilorides (assembly GCA_004027915.1). Classification (NCBI taxonomy): domain Eukaryota; kingdom Metazoa; phylum Chordata; class Mammalia; order Rodentia; family Capromyidae; genus Capromys; species Capromys pilorides. The sequence goes on along the minus strand of PVKN010005282.1, from coordinate 9,978 downwards.
CCCTTGCCAATATCCATTTTCTATTTTGTGCATTAGAAGTAGAATAGGCCTCCAGGAGTGCTCTGGACACAGGTGAGACCTAGAATGGCAGTGACTTCTTGCACGGTATCTGTCCTGGGTGTTGGGCTTATAACTTGGGGTGTGTGTGTGTGTGTGTGGGTGTGTGTGTGTGTGTGTGTGTGTCTTGAGGCCACTTCCCCAGCTGATGGGCTTCAGCGTATGTCCAGAAAGAAGCCTGGCTGGGAGGCAGTGCCCCGCGTGTACAGTGTTCTCTGCAGGGCTGTCTCATGTAGCAGTGCTGATCCAGGCAGCTGTAACGGGCTGCGCCAGAGAGGGCTGAGCTCCTGGGTGGCAGAGAGCCTGGCAGAGATAACTGCCTGGGGCATATTTTTAGCTCGGAGCCCAGCAGCTGGTTCTGGTTACAGAATTACTCAGCGCTAGCTCCCTGCAGACCTGGCCCTGGGATCCCTGGGCCCAAGGCTCTGGAATGCGCTGTCTGAAGCCACATTTCCTCCTGGCTTCGGAGTGTCCAGGAAAAGTGCTTCCGCAGAGCTGAGGACCAGGCAGGTATCACAGGCCCTGCCAGCCGCGGGTCGGCAGCACCCTGACAAGGCCCCTTGACCTAGCATTCCAGGCCCAGGAAGGCTGCCCCACTCCCAGCCCTTCATGAGACTTCCTTCCGCTTTTACTCCAATGTCCCCTGACTCAGAGGTCTCCTTTGCAAACGCCACTTCTGTTCACTGTAAGATCAAAGGAATCCAAGCTTCTGGTGTGATCCTCAGGTGAGGGACGAGGAAGCTGAGGCTCTGAATGCCTGTTCCTAGAGGTTCCCTGACTCCAGAGCTCCCCTTCTGACCTGTAGGGCAGTAATTCTGTCTTCGACCAAGCCGTCTCCCAGTGGGTGACAGACCCCGTCTGCGTTACTGTCTAACCTGATGCCTAGCACAGTGCTTTGGTGCTGGGCAAACCGTTAGAAGAGATTTCTAGTTGGGAGTCAGGAACATTTCTTCCAGGGAGCCATGTAGTCGTAGGCAAGTCCTGTCTCTCCTCCTGACCTCAGTTTCCCCATTTGTGAAACCCGGGATCATGGTGAGGCATTTCCAAGGTTCCTCTCAGCTCTCCTGACCTGCTTGCAGGCTCTGTGCCTGCCCCACTCCCCGCCATACTGCTTCTAGCCTAGAAATTCCGTAGATCCTAAAATTCCAAAGATAATAGAATGCCGGATTGAACAATCCCACTGCCTCTGCACAGATGGTGGCCCCTGGCTTGGGGAGGAGCAGGTTCTTACCTGAGGTCACCAGAGGCCTGTAGCCCATCCCTTTCCATCTCCACACAATCCCCTTGCCTGTACAAAGATGTAGGGGAATCCCTGGGCCCTCCCCCACCCCACTTTCTAGGCTGCAACATTGATAGAGTTGGTCTGCTTGGCTCCAGGTCAACTATGTGCCTTTTTTCTCTGCAAGGCAGTGGCTGGAGTGGGATGCGGAGTAGGAGCAGGGAGCAGGAAGCCCCAGCTTTGCAGACTGTAGCTGAGGGCCGAAGGCTGCGGCTCACCATCTGTGGGGTCGCTGGGAGCACAGCTGAGAGAGGCAGCCACCCTTGACCTTGCCTACGTCATGGCTGGTCCTAATGTCATGAGCTGGGCACCAGAGCCCTCCTCCAACACCCCACCTAGCCTGAGCTCAGGGTGGAGCCCAGGAGCTGGCCTGGGAGGCCATAGGAGGTTTTCCAGAGCTCTCGGTCTCCCATCATTCAAAGGAGGCTGAGGCTAGTGGATGTGTTGTGCACTGCGCCCCTCAGGTTCCATTCCTGTGCCAGGAGACTGAGGGGTGGGAGGGGCAGAATGGCTGATAATTTTAGAAAAAGAGTCACACGTGGCGCCTATAAATTCCCCAGGCCCAGTGCAGGCTGGACACTGTTGCTTCCTGGGCATTCGGAGGAGGGGAGGGTCCCGGCTCAGGCATGGAGGAAGAGGGAGGTGCCTTGGTTGGAATGTGATGGGCTGCAGCTGGGAGCCGGCCTCCGTAAGGGAGGAAGCCAGTTCATGCACGGCTAGACCAAGGAGCCCTGTGCAGAGGACGGTGGGGCCCGGGGTGTGTGGGCCCCAGCACCTGGTGGGGCTCCGGGTGCCCCTTCTGGCTGCCACTGTCCTGGGCTGTGCCTGCCTGGTAGCTAGCTTTTCACCAGCCGCAGGCTCAAGGTCTGCAGCCAAGGCTCTGGCTGGGCCAAGTGGACATGATGGGAGCCAACTGTCGCAGGACACAGCGATGGTCTGGGAAACTCCAGGGCCATGAGCGAGCGGCTGGAAGCTGCTCTCTCCCTCGAGCATGCTCTGCTGCACAGCCTTGACCCAGGCACGCACTTTGCATCTGTCCTTCCTGCTGCTCTGTGGTCCCTGGTGAATGCTGGAGCCTATAGGAGGCTCTGATCACACACTGGGGCCTTTGTCCCCAAGTGGCCAAGCCCTTCCCTGCAGTAAGGCCTCCACTCCCACCAAAAGCCACTGGAGTCCACAGCACAGAGACCCTGTTAGGCTGGGGAGTCTGGAAAGGCCCCCTGGAAGAGGTCAGCTTTGAGCCATCAAAGGATGGGCTCTGATCACAGCCGGAAGGGATGGATGGGCAAGACATGCCCAGTGATGAGGATGGCATGGGCCACTGTGACGAGGAGGGGAGGTATCACGCACCTAGAGGAAACCAAAGAACTGAGTGTGGTTGGAGTGCAGGGAAGCTGGGAGGGTTGGTGAGGCTGGGCTGAGGGTGCAGAAGCGGTAACCTCTGAGGGTGGGTTCTGCATCCTTCCAGATCTGGGGGAAGGTCCAGCTCCGGCTTCTAGCAGCTGGGTGATCAAGCACTGGCTTCATCTCTAGCGCTGACTCCTAGCACCTATCTAGTGCTTGCATCCGCTTGGTTGGGTAACTTGTGACATGCGATAAGACGCGGGAGAATTCCTCCAGCACCCGTCACCAGGGGCCTCCTAGAAGTGGGCAGAATGGCCACAGTGGTGTGGACAATGTGCTGCTACTGCTGCTGGGGGTGGCGCTTAGCAGAGCGTGAGGAGGGTGGGGGCATTGCTGTCTGAAGTATTTTCTCTCACTTTCTCTGTCTCCCTTTAGGGTCCTCCTGGGCCGCATGGAAACCCAGGCCTGCCTGGTCCTCCTGGTGCCAAAGTGAGTATTCGCCATGGGGTCTACAGAGGTGGCCATGGAGTGGGTACTGGGGTGGAGGGGACTGCATTTGTCATGCTTTCTTGGTGGAGAAACTTCCGGAGTATGTGGAGGAGCTCTGTTCAGGCTGGAGGCGCCTTGATCTGGCTGCCTTGCAGTGCTGGGCCTGTTCTGGGCGGTAGAACAGAGAGGAGTTGCGCGTTTGGCCTCTGGTTGGAAGAGACTGGGGGAGATGGGCAGCTAGACCAAAAGGCAATTTGTTGCTCCTGAGGGGTGGGGCTTGAATGCCAGACTAGGGACTCAAAGTTCATCGGACTGGAGAGACCTGTCAGGTTGTGGGCTGGGGAGCAACCTATAAAGATCATGTTTCAGAGAGAGTCTGAGATGTGCAAGGATCCAGGTCCCTCTGGACGTCCTGGGCAGGAAGAAGTGTGGTTGAGGTCAATGCCAAGGGGAAGGTGGTACAAGGAGGATGAGGCCTGGGCCAGCTTGGGCTGTGGGAGGAGGACAGAGATGGCTGTGAGCGGAGAGACAGTGACTCCCTGGTGTTAGCCTGGGTGACTGAACCTGGAGCCCAGGAGCAGGACTGAGATGCCATTGCATTTGGGAACCAGGTGGGGCTCACTGTTGGAGACACATTCAGGGCTCAGGGGTGCACTGAGCTAGAGATGGCATCTTGGGCAGCCAGCAGAGATGCCATTTTCCCTGGGGAGCCTGCTTGGAATCCCAGCTTGCTCCTGGCCAGAACTTAGCAGCTAGTGCACTGTGAGAACTCCTGGTTGTGGAGCTCCTGTGTTCCTGGAATGTGCAAAGGACCAGGTCATTCTGGGCAGTGCCTGGACTGAGAAGTTCAGAGCCCTGAGATGGTGAAGGGGGCATGGTGGAGGGTGGCAAGGGAGAAGGTGCCACGTCTTGGAGGTTAGAAGGGCAGTGCCTGTTGAAAGTATACAGGCTCAAGGCTGGCAGTACAGCTCAGCAGATTAAACACTTGCTTAGAGAAGTGCAGGGGCCAGGGTTGCCCCGCCTACCGCGCCGGCCCTGCTCTCAAGCGCGCTGGGCTGGTAATGGAGTTCAGGGGTGGTGGCACGCACCTGTAATCCCAGCACTTGGGAGGCAGGAAACAGGTGGATCACTATGAGTTGTGTAGTGAGGCCCTGTAGAAAAAAAAGAAAGAAAGTATACAGGCTCCTGGGCTTTGATTGGCCCGGGTTCAAGGTCATTCTTTGCTAATCCAATTGCAAAGGTCAAGAGTTTAAGGAAAGCCTTTGTCTGTAAGGCTTGGAGCTGTGCAGAGGGAATGGCTGATCAGCTGCCAAACCTGGCTCTTCAGGCTGGCGGAGCGGGCTCCTCTGCACGGTCAGCTTAGGGCTGTGGACAGAAACAGGCTGAGTCTGAGCAACCCTGGGATAGGGATAGACGGCTCCAGGGTCCCATGCTTGGCCCTTGCTTGGAGCAATAGGGTGCTCACCTCAGCCCCCAGAGAATTGTGCTTCTCTGGCCACCCAGGGCAGGGCTCTTGCCAGCAGGCAGGGGTGGGGGCCCTGAGTGTCCGGAGCCCAGCAGCTGGCAGGTGCTGACCAAGGCGCAAGGTAGCACCACCCTTGCTGCCTCTCATGCCGCGCTGCAGGGCACTTCTGGGCTGGTCATATCCGAGCCCCACAGAGATGGAAGAGATGCGCGTGGGGCTGTTGCACTCGTGGACACGTAGGGAGGGCAGGCGGGGGAAGATCATCTAGGAACCCGATTCTCCCGGCCTGGTGCATGATGTCTTTTTGGTCCAGCAGAATGCTGGCTGTCAGTGCTGCTCTGCCCTGCTTGGGGCTCTGGGCTGGACCTGTGTGCTCCTGACTGGTGGCAGCAGTGTCCTCCCCCAGCGGCCTGTGCTGACCTCCAGTGGCCCTGCCCACCCTGGAGCACCGCAGGGCTTTGTGCCTGGCTCTTAGCCACCCACTCCTCTGTCCTGCCAACAAATATGCCATGGTAGGACCAGACAAGGAGCTGCCAGCCCTTCTCCTGCCATTTGTAAAAGCAACTGTGGCCGTGGCCATGGAGAGCTATGCCTAGCTGGTGAGTCCTGCCACGACGTGGAGCCGAGACTTGTGGATGCAGCTTTAGCCACAGGCCTGTAGCTTCAAGGCCGTTATTGCCAAGCTAAATGCAAGAGCCAAAAGACTTAATGCAAGCCTTGTGTTGGCTGCCCAGGCCTTGCGGAGCGAGTGGGTGTGCAGGGAAGAGGGTGTGAGTTCCAGAGAAGACACCGGAGCCAGAGGTGGCTTCTCTCCAGGGCCTCATATAAAATGCTGGGGGCTATAGAGCAGGGGTCATGCCTTTGCCAGGGCGCTGGGCCCGAGCCCAGGGTCTGGTGGGGGGAGCCACAGAGTACTTGGTCTGGCCCAGGCGGGCTATGATCCCTGGTGGCATGGTCAGGACAGGGTTAAAGCAGGCGCTGTCCCTGGAGCCAACTAGGAGTGTTTTGCTGAGATGGTTCCTCAGGGCCTGAGGTACCCTTGGGGATCTGCAGAGCAGGCTCTAGCCAGGCCCAGAGCTGAGCTGCCCTTCCTACCCAGGGTTATGGGGCTGCCGCCAGGACCATGCATCTACTCATCCTGCTCGGTTTCTTGAGCATCTTCTCAGTGCCCTGGTGACAGCCTGCTCTTATCTGGCTTGGCCGTCAGTCCTCAGTCCTGGGGGTTGAAGGCCTTGTGATGCAAAGACCCCATGTGGCCCCAAGTGTGGGTAAGACAGGTGCCCTGAGATCATGGAAGGGAAGAGGGGAAGGATGAGGGAATTTCTCTCTCGAGGTTCCCCTGAGTGGCAGGCTGGGGGCAAGGTGAGACACCAACTTCCAGAGCCCTAGAAGGTGCAGGCTGCACCCAGGGACTGCGCCGACATGTGCCCCACTCGCATCAGGTGAAAAGGGGCTCCAACCTCCTCCTGGAGTTGAGGTGGAGGACTCGGATGTAACCCTGGAAAGGCCACTGAGGAGAGATGCCCTATGTGGACTGGGTTGTCCGTGAGCTTCTGAAAAGGGCAGTGGTGAAGAGCACAGATGCAGGAGCCCAGGGGCTCCGCTTCAGATCCCAGTTTCTTCACCTCCTAGTTGTAGACGAACTGTTTGACATTTCCATGCCTCAGTTTCCACATCCAGTAAGTGGAATGGTAACAGTAGCTGGCGCTGTGGGTCTTCGTGAGGAGCAGCCAGGAGTGCCTTCTGCAGCTGCCGTGTGGCGGTGGCCATGGGCAGTGCTGTGGTGGGTGGGTGTCCTGGGCAGCTGTCAGCCTGTGCCAGGCTCCAGGTTCAGCAGGGCACTCCCTATGGAGTGCAGAGGCAGAAAGCCAGAAGGAAAAACAGCTGGAGCAGTCAGTGTAGCAGCTGCTCTGTGGAAAAGGCTCCGTGGGAGAGATGTGGGCTGCTCAGAACCCCCACACAGGGCTTGATCTGCCCCGGGAGGTGAGGGCCCCTTCCCAGGGGGTGGGAGGGCTGAACCAACCTCCGAAGGGCCGCGGGCACCTTGGTGATAGGGCAGGACAGTGTGAGGAGGCTGGGACTTTATCCAGGGAGCAGCCAGAAGACGGAAGGAACTTCAGCGGAGAGGAGACATCCGGGAAGACTGGCAAAGGCTCCCCCGGGGCTCCTGGGGCTCTGGAGCTGTGCCCCAGGATGCTGTGTTGAGTTCGGTGGGACACAGGGCCCTGGAGCAAGGGAGGAGCTCTAGGCCAGGGGTGGCAGGGAGCCCAGTCCGGGCAGCCAGATGCTCTCACACTGATCAACCCACGCTCTGGCAGTGAATCAGCCGGGATTACTAAGACCCTGGGGTGAAGGCATGCGGGAGGAGAGGCCTCGGGAGCAGGTGGCTGCTGGCAGAGCTGTGGGAAAGGGGTGGAGACAGCACCGTGGAGCCTGCAGGCCTCGGGCCCAGCCTACCTTCCTCAGATAGGAGGCCTGCCCTGGTGGGCACTGCGTGTTTGAGCCGTCCTGGTCATGCACTTTGTAGGACAGGTGTTATGATCCCATTTTACAGATGAGAAAACAAAGGCCTAGAGCAGCTAAGTAACTTGCCCAGTGTCATGTTTTAAGCAGGAGGTGCAGCTGGCATCCCACTGTCTGACACTGAATCCCGCCCGCTGAGCCCCAGGCTGTTCAGCCTCGTGTGTTTCCTGTGTGACCAGCTTCGCTTGTGAGGCTGAGTCTGGCCGTCAGCACGGAGCAGCTGCTGTGCGCGTTTGCTGTTGCTGACTTCCTTCCACTTGTGCATCAATGGCTGCGTGGCGTTCTGCAGCACCAACACCCCATGCTTGTGACTTGGGCAAGGTACTGAACTCTCGGTTTAGGGTCTCAGTTTCCACTTCTGTAAAATGGGCAGAGCAATCTTCACACCTCAGGATTATTCTGAGGATTAAACTGTATGTATATGATGCCAAGGTATATATGCATATTAATATACATGGAAGCATATAGATACTATATCACATGCCTTGAACATAAAGCTGTATGAATAGCTGCTATGGTTGTACTGATAACTGCCTTCCAGAAAGAATCAATCATTTCATGCTGCTGACAGCATTAGAAGAATTCAAGCCAAGCACGGTATGCATCCTATAATCCCAGCATTATAGGAGGCTCAAGCAGAATTGCAAGTTCAAACCCAGCGTAGGCAATATATGAGGTCTTACCTCAAAACAAAATTTTAAGAAGGTCTTGGGATGTAGCTCAGTGGTGAGCACAGTATGAAGTGTGCAAGGTCCTAGGTTCAATCCACAGCACTGTAGGAAAAGATGGCAGGCCGGCAGGCAGGCAGGAAGGACTGAAGGAAGGAAGGAAGGAACGAAAGTCTTTTTTCCAGCCATGAAGGTATTGCCTGCCTGTAATTCCAGAAAGCTGGGCTCAGAGACATGAAGACTACAAGTTTGAGCCCAGCCTGGGCAACTTAGGGAAACCCTGTCTCAAAAAAATAAAAATAAAGGCTGGCCAGATCACTCAGCAGATTAAAGCACCTGCTTAGGCAGAGCACAGTGGCCCCGGTTTGCTCTCAGGTGTGATGTGCCGGCCCTCCCTGCAGGACTCACGGAGAGGGCAGCTGAGACTGGGAGAGCTTGGGAGGCTGAACACAGGAGAATCACCATGAGTCCGATCTGTGCAGTAAGAGCCTGTAGACCCTGCACTAAGTATATTTAAATAAATAAAGAGTCGAGGTTGTAGTTCAGTGTGGAGGCCCTGGGCTTGTTTCCTAGCACTACGATAGGTAGACAGATGGACAGACAGATGAATTTACTCTTCACATCACTCTGCTCATCTGTGAGATGAAATTTTGTCTTATGTCCACCTTCGCTTTCCTTTTGTCATTTGTGAATTGGCTTATTTTGGAGGTCAGGTTGGTGTCATTTGCTACTGACTTGTAAAAATTATTTGTATATTAAGCTTCATCTATGTTGCAAATATTTTCCAGTTTGTTGTTTGCCTGTTAAGAATATTTATGGTTTTTACAAACAGAAGTGTTTTTTTTTTTTTAAGAAGCAAAGGGGATCAAATAAAAAGGAATTAAGATGCTAAGGTATATTACATACGTGTGCCAACTCCCGACAAGGAGTGGAAGCCTTACGTATACAAGCCCCCAACACTCCACTAAGAGCTAGCATATTGGGAATTTAGGATGCGCCGTCTAATTTGGAGAGGCCTCTACCAATAGGTAAAACTTAACGATTTCCTTTTTCTCCCTCTCTCCTTCCTGCCCTCGATTCTTCCAGCTGGGGATTCAGCCCAGGCCCTCGCACTTGTTGACCATGTGCTCTCCGACTGAGCTACCCCCAAGCCCTACTCTGTCTTTATCCTTGGAAGTCTCTTTTGCATCCTAAGATCAGACAGGTAGTCCACTTCTATTCCTAGTCATTTCATAGCGTCATCTGTACTATTAAAATTTTTAAGCCATCTGGACTTCATTTAATGGCTGTAGAATATAAAATAGGCCTCCAGAATTATTTAACTGTTTATTAAACAGCCTTTCTTCCACCAATTATAGTATGAGAGGCCAGGGTCTATGTCAGGCAATCCCATGGCATTTCATTGCAATTTGTATATTTGTATGTTAGTAAAATACTATTTGAAGTGACATTCACTGCACTGCATGTGCCTTCTCTCCTTTTTTTTTTTTTTCAGAACCGGGGCTTGAACTCAGGCCCTTGCACTTGCCAGGCAAGTGCTTATTCTACTGAGCTATCTCGCCAGCCCTCTCCTCTTTTAAAAAATATGTCCAGTTGCTTTTTTCTGTTCAGCAAACTTTATGGCCACTTTAATTTCCTTAAATAAAGGTTTTATTAAAATTGTATGAAACGTGTATGTTAATTTATGAAGAACTAGCATCTTTAAAATGTTGAATTTTTATGTACACACACGAAAGACATGTTTTCTCACTTGGTTGGGTTTTAAAAACATCTTTTGGTAAACTTTTATAGCATAATCCCTGAACATTTCTTTTCAAGGTTATACTTAGAAATTTTTTTGTTTTTGTTGCTGTTATGGTTGGAGTGGTTTCCCCTATTATAGTTTCTAGCTGGCTCTCAGCTCTTGAAGAAAACTCTTGGTTTTTGTATTTTTGTACTTTTCCTGTTTAATCTATGACTATCACCTTCACTGAGGTATCTTATTAGTTCTACTAGTATTTCAGTCACTCCTGAATATTCTAGGCAGGCATTCATGTGACTCCGTTTGCTCAGATGTTAGTCATTCTTATTTGTTTTTCTTGTCTTAGTACAATGGCCACCACTTCTAAACCCATGAAATAGTAGTAGCGGTAGTGGAAGTCTTTAGAGAGGGG
>PVKN010005281.1:0-31181 GCA_004027915.1 Capromys pilorides | reverse complement strand
CACACATGTTTATTTTATAGACATATTCCAAAATGAAGATGCATAGCATAGAATATTTTTTTCTTTTTTTAGCAAGTGATTTCTCTAATATCCCCACATTCAAATTGATAAGGATTTTGGCAGCATCTACACTGAATTCTAATCTTGCAGAAAATTTATTTCTAAGCCAATAGGCCAAAAGTCAGGACAAAGCATTATTTATGATTTATGGAAGCCATTGTGTTCTTGAGGCACAAATCATAGTACTACTGAAATTATAAGCTGGACAGAACTTTAAAGATAAGTCTTGGGCCAGCCAAATAGCTCAAGGGTTTGATCCTCAGGCCTGCCATGCTGGCCCCACCCCTGGGACGCACTGAGAAGGCAATTCAGACTGGGCGTGGTGGCACACACCTGTAATTCCAGCTCTTGAGAGGCTGTAAACAGGTGCATCACTACAAGTCCGATCTAGTAGTGAGATCCTAAACATCCTGTAGAAACTTCCTTAAAACACACACACACAAAAAAAGATAGATGAAGTCTTGTACAGCGTTTTGTTGGATTTTGCTTCCTAATGCACTTTGCTAGTCTATTTTTTTAATTGGTGAATTGAGACCATTTACCTTGATGGTTACAATTGAGATATACTGACTTATGTTTGACATGTTGTTTATCTGCTGATGTGTACCTCTTTTTGTCCTGTGTTTAGTTGTTTGCCCTATTTGGTGGGTTCTTTCCGTTCTCATTCATGGCATTGTGGTCATTTTGGTCCCTCTATAGAATATCTTTGAGTAGTTGGCTCACAGAAGTATTTAGCTTCTCCATTATACTTGAAAGAGAGTTTTGCAAGATGTAGCAGCCTGGGTTGGAATTAGTTTTCTTGCAAGACTTGCAGTACTTTGCTCCATGCTCTTCTTGACTTGATGGTTTGTGAAGAGAAATCTGCCATCATTGATGGGTTTTCCTTTAAATGTGACCTGTTTCTATTCTCTAGCAGCTTTTAGTACACTGTTCCTGTGCTGAATTTCTGAGATGTGAAAGATGTAAGTGATAAAATTGGAAAATGAGTTTCCTGAGGACCATGAGTTGCTTCCATAGCAGAAGACTGTGCTAATGTCATGCAGAACAAGAGGCGGGGTATCCACGAGAAAAGCTCAGGTCCCAGCAAAGCTACAAATAGCTACCATGTGCTAGAGACCATAACATTTTGAAGCAAGATGTTAAGCAAGTTCAATGCATGTGATGTTTATGTACATTACTGTGTTAAATATGTATTGTTTTTTGCAGGACCAGGGTTCGAACTCATGACCTTGCACTTGCCAGGCAGACACTTGTACCACAGAGCTATCTCCTCAGCCCCTGTGTTAAGTATGTAAGCATGTGGATACTCTTATAATCTGAGGATATTTGGTTTATCATGACCTCATAGGTATCAGGAACCAAGCTGAGGTTTGTAGAGTTCCCCCTTTTATCTTTTAAATCTTTCTTTTCTCTATCACATTTTCATAATTGCCTTTTTTATTTACACTTGTGGGTATTACTTAATCTAGGTTTCCAGGTGACACTTCTATTTTTTGAGGAAGCACAGTGTTCTTCATGGTATCCAATAGGAATTTCAACTCTGCCTTTACTGTTTCAATGTTATTTATCCTCATATACATTTAAACATATCCTAGATATATGGTCATAAAGATAAGTTTACTATAGTTATATGAATTCTACTTCATGAGAATTATCATTAAATGCCTATACTATAGCTAATGATACAGATCTTCAGTCCCATGGATCTCTTGTTTGTTGAGGTAAAATTTAAATTTATTTTTAATTTTTTTATGTATTTAGTACAGGGTCTACAGGGTCACACCGCACAGATCAGACTCATAGTAATTCTCCTAGTTTCAGCTTCCCAAGTGCTGGAATTACAAGGCATGTGCCACCACGCCCAGTCTCATTTACCACTTCAGCTCACCCGCATGGGGATCAAACCCTGGTTCCCTAGTGCTTGCCTAAGCAGGTGCTGTAGTCCACTGAGCTATCTGGCTGGTCCTGAGGTACAATTTAAATTTGAATCAACTCACTCTTTAGAGATATACATTCCTATAAATTTTGTCAGACTTATGCATGCATTCAACATCACAATAAATATATGCACAAAATTCAAACATTTAAAAATATTGCTCAAAATGAACTCGTCCCCTTAAATTGTGATTTGGCATTTCTTCTAGTAATGAGAAAATGTCCTGAACAACACTTGGTTCTATCTTACCCTAAACCCAAATCTTAAATACAACTGCAATCCTAAATCCTACCAAAACACTGAACATCAAGCATGCGCTAAAGTTTACATCAGCATGATTCATAGAAGCAAAGGCAGCCTGCGTGCCCATCAGTGAGTAGGTAAATAAGATGTGTCGATGCCTAGCAGGAGGAAGGGCAAGTTCAAGATACCTGTAGGAAAATGGATGCGCCTGGAGAATATGACGTTCAGCGAAATAAGCCAGGCACAGAAGCCCAAACACCAGTGGCAACTCTCATTTGAGCAAGGCAAAGTACAAATTAAGAGCAAAGCACAAGGTGGAGAGAAGCAAAGGGACAGGTCTCCAGCAAGTCGGAAGGCAGCCAAGAGAACATGGGCAACGGCAGGGGGACTAAGTAGAAGAAAGATGTGCCCCATGGGAAGCTAATATGCCAAACGAGTGTACACACTATATGCCAGATACCCAGATATGTAAGATTAATAAGTTAACAAAAATAAGCTAAGGGGATTTGAATGAGGAAGAGGAAAGGGGATTAGAAAACAGTCGAGTCTATTATGTACATGAGCTCACTTCCCAAAATGATTGTAAACTACAGGTACTGTAAACATTTACTAATAAAAAGAAATGTGGTGGTGGCGAACCGGGACTCAAACTCAGGACCTCAAGTTTGCCAGGCAGGCACTGGGCCACTGAGATATACCCCTGGCCCCAAAAATATTTTTAAAAGCCTGAATCTAATTTCTAACTTAATTTCTCACGCTCAGCCATGATATAATCCTAAATCTAATCCTAAACTTCAACCAAATCTCAACAAAACTTCAACGCAAACCCTACCTTGTTCCCTCACCCTAATCCTTAGCCTCATCCTAACTTTAATAGAATCTTGAAGACGTGACCTCACTTCCTTGGTTTTAGCTTGGAACTTTGGGTACCAAGAAGCCACACTTTTGAAACTGTCTTCCATCCTGATCACTAGGAAGAAGACATTCAAGAGTAAAAGATGAGCTTTTGCTGTTTTCCCATTTCACAAAGAGCTGACCATGAACAGGCCACAAATCGGAGCCTTTTCAGGTCTTGGTTCAGATCTCACTGTGGATGTTTCCAGCTCATGTTCAGGAGGAGACCACAAGTAAGAGAGGCAGGCTGGTGCCAGCCATGGCCTGTTGTGGTCAGTCTTTCACCATCAGCCTGTGGGGAATGGGAGTGATGGGAATGTGCCAACTTGGAACGGGCAAGCTGTTCGGTGTTAAAGCTCTGTCCTCTCCTGTTTCAAAGCTGGAAGTATGGGGAGCATTAAGGACTAGTATCTGGATTACCGTGAGTGAGTTTGTCTGCTCGGAGGCTAATCCACTGACCTCAAACTGTAATCTTGCATCCTCTGTGAAGATTATATGTATATAATTATATGTACCTTGATTTGAAGAGATTTTCTATGAAGATGCTCTGGGGACAATCAGGAGGGACATAGAACTTCTAGTCCAAATGCCTTGTTCTTTTTTTTTTGCAGAGCCCCACACAGATCACCAGCAGACCATTTGACAACTCTGTCTCCTTGAACCAAGAGCAGGAGAAGCACAGAACAAACAGTGACCAGTGCTGGTCTAGGGTGCAAGTGCACACATTGGGGTCTGTACAGGTGAGAGCTCAGGATCACCAGGGAGGGTCTCAGAACCAAGAACCAAGGAAGAGGACTCCCCTGGGTGGTGTCCCAGGCTTTGCCGTAGAGGCTGGCTGCAGTCCCATTGCCAGAAGAACCTGGCCTTCGTTATTCCTGCTGACAATGGGAATAGGTGTAAGGTTCCATATCATTCATATATATATATGAATATATATATCACTTTTTTTAAGACAGGGTCTCGCTATGCAGTTCAGGCTGGCCTTGAGCTCACTTTTGCCCAGGCTGGTCTAGAACTCACACTGATCCTCCTGCCTCAGCCTCCCAAGTGCTGGGATGACAGGCATGCGCCACCACCAAGCTACTCTGCATACCAGTCAGCAGTGTCATCTCAAGAACAAGTCGCTGTGGCCATACCAGGTGGCAGCTGTGCCCTCCTGTGGCTACACAAGATTTCACTAAGCAAGGTAAATTCCTGCAGAAGCTCGCCCTTCTACACGGGTGGGTGCGGTGGCACTAATCTCCACCTTCACCTCAGCCATGTGGCAGGGGCAGGCTGTGTGTCCTAATAGATGGTGTCACTTTTCCAAGGCCGTCAAAACACAGTGACCCAAGTGGTGGCTGTAAAGACAGAAATGTATTTGGTTACAAGTCATGAGTCAAGGTGCTTGTCAGAATGATTTCTTCTGAGGTCACCCTGGGCTCTCCCAATATCTGTGTCTCTGAGGGAGATGGGGTTGTAATAAGTAAATCTCAGGGCTCCCCTTGACCTAACAGAAGGGAAAACAGCTGTGTGGCCTCAGTGAAAAAGGCTGCACTGTGGTTTTGCCCTTGCACTCTCTTCATGGTGGGGAGGAAAGGAGGTTTCCCAGAAGCTTTCCGTCTAGTCAGAAGCAGACCACACACCAAGTGCCTTAGAGGAAATTTATGCAGTACTTGCTCTTGGTGACTCTCCATTCCAATACGTGTGCCACTGAGCAGCCACTTGTCACCCAGAAGCTTTTCCTCATCTCTACAATGGGGACGTTTTCGGAGGACTCAGGAGAATACACTCTGCTGGTAAAGGCAGGTTCTGCTGATCCACTGCTAACAGAATACCTCAAAGATACCTTAAAGACACCACTTGTTTATCACTCTGTGGTCCTAACATTCGATTTTTGTGGAAATATTTGGATCCTTTTCACCCTGGACACATTGCCCTCTGCATGCACAGACATAAGAGTGGAGTCTGTCTTGTCTGAGCGCCAGAGCCCAATCTCCTGGCGGTTCGTGGTGCTGTTCTGACTGTGTCTCTCATTCTTTCCTCTAGCGTGGAAATGAATCCACCCTGAACCTAGAGGAGACCTGCAGGATGCGGACTCTCCAGCCAGGCGCATGGGAGAAGGTGGTGGGGTTCCTGGTACCATCCATCCCTGTTAGACCCATCTCTTACTTCACCACCTTCCTGTGTTCATGCTGGGACTTTGACATTGTCCCTTATTCCCTGGACAAGCTCCTTGGGGGGTGAGTGTCCCTGCCATGGCACAGTCAAGGCACTTTTACTGTGTTTGCAAATGTCACTGCAGCTCTCTGGGCCTCAGCAGACTCCTCTGAAAAGTGAGGTGGTACAGGAATGAACCTCACAGGGGTTTTGTGGGGATAAAGTGGTATGAGATGTGGCAAGTCAGTGCCCACTGCTTCAGTCTGTAGAAAGAATGCTGACGGGCTGTCCACGTCCATAATTTTTTTTCTATTTTTCTAGTGAAGAACTTCTCAGCCTCAGTAGCCCACATCCATCCATGTGTAGGAAAGCATGTAAAAAGCAGATGTGATTTCCAATGTCCACAGGATAGTCATGACTAAGTCTGACTGGTGTTTTCCCTTGGTACACACCAAAGAGGAACTCCTGTATCCAGGAAGGGGAGCCCCAAGCCCACTCAGATATCAGGAAAAGTTATTTTGGAGACTCATGTGCTTAACCTGCATCTATATAGCCTTTACTTTTTCCAGTAACTTTCCTGGATGCACAGCATAGTCCCAGAAACAAAGAAGACAACAATTGCTGGGTTCCAGTTCTGTTGGGGAAGCAGACAGTCACCGTAGACATCACAGGACACCATTTGGGTCCAGTCGTATGCTGGGTAGGCTTCTGAGCAGAGGGACAGTGAGAAAAGAGCAATGAGCATGAGGACCTGGGCTGAGGAGACAATGACAGAGCCCCGGAGCACATACATCTAGGGTTCCATGGGAGAGATGTGATCTCGGGGCTTCTCTTGTGAGACACAGGAGCCAGATAGAGCTTCTGGTGGGATTTTAGACCCCTGCCAGGGGCGGGGAGGATGGGGCCCAGAGCCAGCCCTGAAGGCTCATCTTCAGCACAGCCGCTCTCAGTTCTGCCTGTCCTCTGCGCCAACCCACCCATCCCAGCTCAGGAGGCCCAGACTGGAGCTGTGATAAGCAGACTGCACTCATCTCTGCTTGGAGCCCAAAGGGCGTGGAGTTTGGTGCCTGCCTCTCTCAGTAGGGAACATCAGTGCAAAGTGGAGACCCATGGGATTAGAGTTAGCCTTGCTGGGCCAAGTCAGCCAATGCCACGACCGTCATAGAGGGCTACGGTGGGGCCAGGGTGTCCTCTAGACAGAGAGATACAGGACCAGGCAACACACAGATGTCTTGGAGAGGCAGGTGGAAGGGGAGGCCGGGCCTCTGACTGCTGCTCATTCAACTCCCCCAGCACCATCTCTTCCATTTTTGAAGCCTGGCCACAACCATACCATCTGCCGTACATCCCCAAGTTCATGATCAAAGAGGCTTGCCTGCCAGTGAGCTCACCTGGAGCAGACCAGGAGCCTCCCGTGCACCTTCTCATTGCTCATGTGGAACATCCAGAGCCCTCCAAGGCAGAGACAGGTGGTGAGGACCAACACAGCCTGGGAGACATTCCTAGGTTTTGATTGGGCATTGGAATTCCCAAAAGTGTGATACCTTTTCTGAGCCTGATGAGTCACTGTCAAGTGACAAGTGAAAAGTGACTAATACTGCTGAGCTTTCTTCTTCCAGCTCCTGCTCTGTGTAAAGAACAACATGAGCCCACTCTGCAGCCAGAACCAGAACTGGAGACAAAGCCTCCTCCAGAGACAGGAGAGAAGTGGAAGCCAGCGTCAGAGCCCTCTTTGCCCTCTTCTGAGAATGAGGAGAGCAGCTCTGCACAGAAGGTGCTCTTAGGCTTCCCTCCCAGGCTGCTGGCGCAGCAGCTGACCCTGCTGGAGGCGGTGAGCACTGAGCACTGTGGGGCAGGCGGGGCAGCCCGTCGTCCTTCAGCACCTCTGCTCTCAGTCCCACCACTTCCTGACCAGATTACATGGGCCTGGGACTGATGAAAGTTCCGTATTCTGCCAACTGCATCGCCTGCACCTGTCTTGGCACTGAGCCAACCCTGTCCTCATGTGGGTGTAGACAATGGACACAGAACAGAGATCACACTAGCTTCATACAGTGACTAAGAAGTGACTAAGATTGGGAAAATGGAAAACAGGGCAGAGATTGGGCCCCAATGATAGAGGAGGGTGTTCACAGAGACATAGGCAGGGGTATATGTCACCTAGCCATCTTCCCAGGAGGCATTTGAAATACACAAGATTTTACAGCAGATACCAGAACAGATCCCCTAGTTATAGTTGCCACAGGAAATTTGCCATTGCAGTGGACAAAGAAGCAGAGGTCAAAAAACGAAACAAACAGAAATCTCCAAATTAGCAAAGCTAAGATGTCTTTTATTTCTAGAAACTGGTGAGGATGGCTGGGGAGGAAACACCTCTGATTTTCACATCTAGGCCCCAGTCATCCTGAGTTGGCCATCGGCAATGGGCAAATCCAGCTCCTTGCAGAGGTCTCTGTCCATATCTGCAGCTTCCTGATCTCCAGCTCAAACCATAGCCACCACCTGCCACCAGGCGAAACAGCAGACTCTAGCTGGAGTGGGTTCTGCCCTGGTGACACTGTCTTCCTCCACAGGAGCTGTTCAGGAAGGTCGTGACCTGTGACTGCCTGGGCTCTGTCTGGACCCAGAGAAACAAAAAGGGCAAGGAGCACCTGGCACCTACCATTCGGGCCACCATTGCAATGTTTAACAAGGTGACCACCTGTGTGGTTACCACTTGTGTTGGGGATCCCAGCATGAAGGCTGGAGACAGGGCGAAGGTGGTGGAGCACTGGATCCAAGTAGCCAAGGTAACCTGGAGATCTCCAATCTGTCTGCTCTCCATCAGCTCTCAGGACCGTAGGCTAAGATGCTGCACCAACCTCCAGCCTCCCTATTGAAGGCACCCTGAGCCAGACTCACAGGTCATGTGGGGTGGTGGGTGCAGTCATCTGAGCTGAGCTGCTTCCTTGAGTTTAGCTAGAGCTCTTCTCTCTGGATGTGCTGCCATGGGACCCAGCGAGTCCACTCCACAGCTCCTGGGCATCGTCTCATCTAGGAGAGATGAAGGCAGCTGGAACTGGAACAGGCCGGTCTCCAACTGCTCCTCGCTCACATAAAATACTTCCATCCTTTCTCTTGCTAGGAATGCCTGCGGCTGAGAAACTTCTCCTGGCTGCATGCCATCATCTCTGCCCTGCAGAGCAGCCCCGTACATCGGCTGAGCACGACATGGGCAGAAGTGTCCAGGTGGGCCTGACTTTCTCCATAAGGATGCCAGGTGTATTATAGTAGATCTTCCTGCTACCCCAAGTGACTCTGGAAGGGCCTGGAAAGCCAGGGACGCTGAGGTCAGGAGTCGCCTTGGAGGTGACTAAGCCACCTTACTATTCCACGCTAAGGTTTCTGATTCAGGACTGTTTCTCAGCACCAGGCACAGCTGCTCACAAAATGTCTTTGTTCAGGTTGTCACTAAACAGCAGTGGAAGTGTTTGTCCAGATGAAACCATAACTGTCAAGACAGTCTGCTGAAATGTGGACGGTTCATAGGATCAAAAGAAAACTCCCATCCCACTCCTTTGGCTGCCAGAGATTTTATATGAACCCAGCAGAAATGTTCACTTAGGCAGTTTGTGTCCTCTAGGTTTGCAAGTGAAAGGAATTTGAGCCCACACACCTCCCATTATTCTGCAATTCCTCCTGTTTCCCTTCTCAAACAGGAAAAGTTTCAAAAGATTCAAGAAGTTGTGCGCCAAGAACACTGAAGAAAGCAGGAATCTGCTCATTAAGGTAAACGGAGGCTGGAATCTGAGGTGAAAGTGTTTGAAAGGCAGAGAGAGGGCGAAGTTGGAAGAGGTTCAGGACCAGCTGTGCGTGTATTTGCTAGGTTGGTTATTTTTGCTTTTATCCACATTGAGAAATTTTACTTGCAATTCCTGTAATCACAAGAAGGTGGCGCTATTTGTTCTTGGTTAAACCACAGACTGAGGTTGGAGGGGGGGCATGAGACTTTCGTTTGGATGTCGCAGGGCTCTCCAAGAATTGTTCATGACCTGGCAGATCTAGCCGGTCTCTGGGTACCATACTGGACACTCCTGCTGGAAAAGTAGCTTCCATACGCTGTTTGGCGGATGTGTAGCAAGGCTTCCTTGTTCCAGCAGCTTAGCCCCCAATTTTGAAGAAATCTATGTCACTAAAGCTCCAATCTTGTTGGGATTGGCAGTCAAAGGTCAAGCTCAGCTCATGTCCCAGTGGGTGCACTGGGACTGACCTGTGGTTGTACTGTCATTCCCCAGCTGCCCCTTTGCCAACACCAGTTGGTCTTCAGATTCCTACTTCCCTGGCCGGTTAGCAGCAACCATGTCTCCAGATGGCTGAGAACTGTCTTGAGGACCCGTGTTTCAATAGTGGACCCTAATAGATCAGATCTCAGACACCACTTCTAAGGAATTCATTGACCTATCCTTCAAAGTTGACACCTTGGGAGGTGACTTTCTAAATGGCTAAGCAGAGGCTTTGTCAAACGAACTCCTGGGAGTTTCCTAGAAGAACGTGAGGTTGAGTGTGGTCTCCAGTGTAGCTGCTGGGCTAGAAATTCCTGGGGCCTGGGACAGGTGGGAGCTTCTGAAACACGCTGTTTCACACGGTCTGGCCTCTTCTGCTGTGGATGGGAATGGCAGGTACCTGGACACACAGCAAGAGCTGAGAGGATGGGACAGTGGTCAGGGGTGCTACTGGGGTGTGGTGTAAAAGTAGGTGAGATTTTACCTCCAGATGGCAGGAGGAGCTGGCTTCTCTTGTAGGGTCCTGAGTAGGTCCCGACCCTCTACAACCTCTGACTCCTCATCTGCAGAGAGGAAAGTTGAGTTCAGTGCAAGCAGCACAGGGTGTAAGAAGCAAAAGTTGAGGTGTCTGCTCCTGGATCTTCCTCAGAGTGTGGCGGCAAGAACAATGATAATTACACAAAACTGAGTCCTTGGGAGATGCTGTGAAGCACGTGTATGTCAAGATGGGGAAGCAGGCTCAGGGTCGCCAGGCCACAGGCCCTGGATGACTTGCCAAGGGAGCATGGGAGCTAGGGCTGAGCCTGCAGGCAGGTTCAGGTGGAACCGCTGTGCCAGCTGACAGGATCCAGACATGCAGGGTCTAAGCTCTGAGGCACAGTGCTGTGAGGGGAGAAAACTCTCAATGACCCTGCCTGACCCTGGCAGGTGGGGCTCTCCAAGAAGGCCACCCTGGAGAACAACCCTCAGAGAGCCCAGATGAGGCAGCAGCAGAAGAAGGAGGTGAGTGTGCGGTGGCGGGGAGGGCTGCAGGAGTCAGAGGACAGGAGAGGCCCCTAGCTTTAGCCCGACACTTCACAGCAAGAGAGCAGGGAGTGCTCTTACTTCAGCCTTTCTCTCCTTCACCATGTTGCTGGAGGCGCCTCCATTTGAGAGGCCAGAGCAAGACCCCAGAGGAGCTGCACTCAGAGCAGATATGGGGTAGAGGTGGGCATTGGCACCCCAGCATGCCATGCACATTGATTATTGCCATGGAAGCCAGGCATGGTGGCACATGCCTGTAATCACAGCACTCTGGGAGGCTGAGGCAGAAGGATCACATGCTCAAGCCCAGCTTGACAACTTAGTGACCGAGCAATACCCTATCCTAACATGAAAAGTGCATAAAGGATGGGGGAATGTGTCTTAGTGGAATCAAAGTGAAAAAAAATTGCCATGGAGGTAAGTAGGGGTGTTTAGTGTCTTAGGAAGACAGGCAGGAAGACAGGAGTGAGAGAACTGGGGGGAGTAGTTTAGTGGCCCAAAGGCACAGGAGGAAGGTGTGAAATGACAGGGAAGCAGTCCTTGAGTGGGAGCTGGGAGTGGGTCCTCATTGTCACTACCTCCCCGTGGCGCAGGGTACCGTCCCCTTCCTTGGCTCATTCCTCACTGACCTGGTGATGCTGGACACTGCAATGAAGGATTTTGTGGATGTGAGTGACCCTCAGGGCAGCAGGTTTGGGGCCAGGATCTTGAGGTATGGAAGAGAAGGCCCCTGTGTTGAACCCTTAGGTCCCAGCACTTGCCAACCCGCTCCTAGGAGATCCTCACACCTGCCCTCCGTGCTGGAGGCACCAGGTCCATCTTGCCTAGGAGTGAAGGGCCTTCTACAATGACCCCAGGTCCCTCCCTTACAAGTCCTGAAACTCGGAGCTGCCTGACTGCAAAGCTGCATAGGGCCTTGGCTGAGCTCCACTCAGTCCCTCCCTCGGGTGGTGTCCAAGCGAGGGGAGAAAAGTCGGATTCCCCAAGGCCAGGATGTACCTACATATCTAGTACAGCCTTCCTTTTGGGTCCTCAGTTTCCCTGTATCACATCAACAGGCACTCTCAGCCTCAGGTCCCATGTGCACCCTCTCCAGAGCCAAACCTGACCTGGATCCTCATCCATTCTCATGTGCTCCTGACCCCCATGGGCTCTGTCACAATTCAAACATGACCAAGGGTGAGGAAGGACTATTTAGGGTTCAGTCTTTCTCATGGACTTTTGCTGTCTGTTTTGTAGGGGAATCTTGTCAACTATGAGAAAATAAAGAAGGTAAGCAACTGGGTCCTGCAGGAGAGGAGGGAGGCAGAATTCAGAAACTCCTTGGCCCCACCCGCTGCATCTTTGCTTTGTTAGTAGGGTTTTGTACACACAGAGAGATGAAAAGCAACCCAAGGGAGTGTGTACATAAGAGATTGCACACATGTACAGCTACCTGGACATGGGCCTGTTTCACCCCAAATCTGAGCACAGCTTGGGGCTTAGATGGGGTGGAAAAGGGGAGGGACAATTACCTAAAATCTCTGCAGACCAGTCCTTAGATCTTCCTTCTCTGAGCAAGGCTGCCACCCCATTCCCAACACAAGCTTTCTCAGTACCCTGTCTATTCCTCTTGACCCAGGAAACAAAAGTCCTTCAAGAGATACAGCTGTATCAAGAAAATACAATTTTCAATGTGAGGAACATTTTGAGGTCTCATTCCATTCAACCAAGTGGCTTGATGAGAATGAAAGGTGAGGACCAGGCAGGAATTGTGGGAAAGCGCAGAGCTTGGGAGGCTCTGCTTGGCTGAGAGCTGCAGAGAACCTACAGCCAAGGCTCCGCTGTCATCCACAGACTCTACTGCCTGGTAACTGGGTACCGGGGCTGAGATTGCTAGGCAGGGTAGGAAGACCTGAAGTGGGGCTCTTGATAGACTCACAGGCACCTCTCTGTCCTGCAGTTACAACTTGTCCTGTCTTCTGGAACCCCAATCCAAGCCAGCTGACAATGCACTCAGGACCCAAAATAGGTCACCCTAAAGCTCATCAGTAACTGACTGCCCAGGCCAGCAGGGGCCAGCAACTTCAGCACTCTAGGACATCTGGGCTAACACAGCTGGCACGCGATTCCAGCTCACTCTCTTGGAGCAGAGCAGGCTTCTCACTATGCCTGCCCAGGCCAGTGAGGGCCAAGAGCCTCAGCACCATGGCGCCTGGGCTCAGTGTGTGCTGGACACACAGCCAGGACTCGATTCCAGCTCACTCTGGAGCAGAGCAGGCTTCTGACTACTGCCTACACAAGCCAGCGGGGGCCAAGAGCCTCAGCATCTGTGACGCATGGGGCAGAGCAGGCTTCTCACTACTCCATTGCTCAAGGTCTCACTCTCTTGAATTTCATTTGCCTTCCCAATGCTTTTTTACTTTTTTACATATCTTTATCTATAATTGCACTGTGCTTCTGCTTTTTCTGTTTTTGTTCAAAGTAATATAGATATATATTTTGTTTTATTCTTTGCAATGTTTTCACTAAAGGTTATTTGGAGGTCATTCCCTGTGAATGTATTTCATTTTCTGCTATTCAGTTTGAGGGTCCATCTACCTACCTATCAGTCTACACCAGTTATGAAATATCTTTGCAGCTTGAGATTGTTATGAATCCTGTGATGAAGCCGGGTGTGTGGAGCTTCCTGCTCTGTTATCTGAGATGTTCTGGGATGACGTCTCATCAGGGAGGTTTAATGCACCAAGCCTGGTGTCTGTCTGACTCTGTTCTACGCTTTCTTGCATGGGTTTTGGAATTTGCCTCTCAGTGCTCTGCTGGTCCAGGTGTGACCCTCTCTTTGCAATGTTTTCCTATTCATGACTTTTTAGCTACAGATTAGTTAAATCCTTAAAGAACATAACCCAAA
Organism: Capromys pilorides; assembly: GCA_004027915.1. Taxonomy (NCBI): domain Eukaryota; kingdom Metazoa; phylum Chordata; class Mammalia; order Rodentia; family Capromyidae; genus Capromys; species Capromys pilorides. The sequence continues at coordinate 17,734 of PVKN010005281.1, read as the reverse complement.
ATCCCGAGGATATCACCAGGGAAGAAGCATAGTTGATAATTGCATGTGCTAGACCAAATATTTCTCTCACATTTTCGAACCTGGAGAGAAGAAAATATTTCCAAATGCATTTTAGAAGGCCATTATACCCTGACCACAGTGGGTGGCCCATTTCCTGGCCTTTCTCTCAGAGCACTGGAGTCACTAGAGTATTTACATCAATCAGCCCAATGCACACCAGGATCAAGGCCTATCTTTCTGCCCAAGCCCAGAGAGTCAAGTACAAACATGTGCCCTGTCTTGGTAATAGGTTCTACATCCTTACAAGCTAGTGGGAATTTTACATTGTTTTCTTTGTTTTTCTTTTTTAAATGCTAGTCCTTGAACAATAGAAGGGAGGTGCAGGTTGAGAGGGCAAAGAGGAACCGTGAGAGCAGTGATTTCCAAGTGGCTCTCCTCACAGTCTAAACCACACGCCAGTGCTGCCCACCAAGATTCCAGAGCTGTCCCTGTCTGCAGTGATGCTCCTGTCGACTAGGTGGAAATGGGGTGAAGGGGACCAAACTTGGTAATGGATACTGGGCTCCCGGAGGTCTGGTTCCATTGGACCCCCCCCCCCCCAGAGTCAGCTTTCAGCAAGCCTCTTACCTGGGAATCATGTGTGTGACCAGTCTCATGGGCAGGTGGTGGGGCCAGTACTCACTAGGGGACGGGGAATGCTTTCTCTTAGGGCAGGGAGGGTTCTGGGAGCCCTGTAGGGGTGTGGCCGCACCATCTGGTAGCTTTCAGGGATGCTTTGCCTCCCTAGGGTAGGGGACCCCAGTACCAGGGTGGGTTTGGGGTTGTCTGAGTTCGGTACCCCCACAGTAGCCCCAGCTCCATGCATACCGGCATCAACACTTGCATGGCCACTAATCTGACCCAGCATCTCCTGGGGCCCCTCAGCCATTCCAGAAGAAAAGGCCTTCCAGAAGTTGTACATGCACCAAGGGGTGGAGACAGAATTATGGGTACCCAGGGCGAGTGTCTAGCTGCTCCATCCATGTCCGCTTGCAAGGTGTTGCATTCCATGGGGAGGAGAACCTGCTTCCACTCGGGATCTTGACCACCCTTGGGGCATGGTCAAGCCAGTGAGGAGTCCTGCACATCCTCTTGTCCCCACACCTCAAGTCAGCGCCAGGGCACGGAAACCCCTAGAGGCTGCAGGCTCGCTGCATCAGCACCCAGTACAGTGCAGCACGAGCAGGGCGCAGAGACTCAGGAAAGGTGTCCCTGCCACCTGCAGCCTTCCAGACCAGGACAACCACGTGGAAGATGCTCTTGGAAGTCAGAAGAACAACTAGGGTGACCACCATGGAAGGAAACCAAGACAACAGTCTCCCTGCCAGTCACCTGTCACTTGTCATGGCATCCGGGATCCCACCTGAAGCCTCCAAGTCTAGGAAAGAAGCGCTGTTGCAGGACAGGAAAAGGCCTGAATTACAGAAAGAAGAGATTATGTCAGGGTGGAGAAGAGGCCACTTGAGACCTGCCTGTGCAACTGCAGAGCTCTGATGCCCAGGGGGATCTCTGAGGAAGGGTGAGTGCAGGGTGTCATGATAACCCAGGAGGAGGGCACAACCTCTCACAGCGAGGAATCCTGAGGGGTTGATGAGGATCCTCAGCCCTCTGAGGGACCCTAAGTCCCCACCCCACCCCACCCACTCTGGGCTGTCCCCAGAGGGCCATTTTCTCTTTTCTGGTAAAGCCAAAACTTTTCCAAACAAGTTAATTTAAAGTGTTTGTTTGTTTGTTTGTTTGTTTTAAATAGCTGTTTCTAAATTTTATTTATTTATTTATTTATTTATTTATTTATTTATTTATTTGTTTGCTTCTCTATTTATTCATTTTGTGGCTGGCTCAGCCTGCCCTGGTGGTGGCGCTGGCGCAGCATGTGGTGCCAGGGATCGAACTGCAGTCCCCGCAGTTGCCTGAGCCCTCCTAAACAGGCACTTTACACCACTGAACCATCTCGCCGGCCCCAATTTAAAGTTTTAAAGGCCTGGAATTAACAAACAAAAGTTCACGCTATGATTTCTAGAAGTACTATGAAGAGAACAGAAACCAAATATGTCACTCCTCACCAAAAGAGAAAATTAAAAGCTGAATGTGGTGGAACATACCAGTAACCCCAGATCTTAGGAGGAGGCAGGAGAATCACTAATGAGTCAAGGCCAATCCGGTCTACATAGCAAGACCTTGATGCAAAGAACAGAAAAGAAAAGAGGGAAAAAACAAAAGTGAGGCGAATTACTTCTAAACCAATAAGGAAGAGCTTTCAGATTTAAAGCAAGACAGAAAGCACAGAATAAGGTTGTCTAAATCAGCATGAATATACTAATATTATCTTTATATTATCTTTATACTCTGCATCCTTATAAAATATTAAAAGACAATATCATTAAAGATACAAGGCAAGGGTGTGGGTGAATGAGGGTACAGGGCAGGCCCCACCTTCACAGACCCAAGAAAGCACAGGCTATACACACAGGGCCAGTGGCAACCTCCTCCCAGGGCCTCAGCACAGGGATCTGCCATTCTCTGGTGGCCACTCTGCGTCACTGCATGCCCAGCCTGCTCCAGTCCTAGGCAAGAAGAACTTCAGCCAACCTCCAGGGATAAGTGCTCTTCCCACCTCCAGGCCACCCTCACGTCCCTTGGTGATGTTTTATATCTAGCTCTCCCCAAAGCCACCTGCACTCACAGACAGGCTTTGGAAGGACACATGGGCATAATCTTCTGGGGATTAGTCCACTGATGAGTTCATAGCTCAACTATGTGTTGTTAGGAGGTGGGAGCTGGTCAGAGGAGACAGATCACCAGGTACACAGCTTGGAATCACTCACCTCCCTTTCTTCTATTTATTCTCTGTCTCTCACTTAGGAGAGAGAACCTTTCTGTCTGCCAGGCCCCTTTGCCTTGCTGATCTGCCTGGTAGCTGCCAGCTGTGGACTGGAACCTCTGCAAACTGTGAGCTAAAATAAACCTCTCCTCCTTTACACTGTGTGTATCTAGCATTGTATCTCAGCAACTAAGTCATACTCCTTATGTCCCTGGTCTTCACATCTGCACAGCAAATGAATGACATCTGTCTCCTGAAGGTGCAACCTCTACTCTTGGGAAAGTTCTGGTGATATACCAGGGTTGGGTTTCAGGGGGAGTCCTGGGCAGGCCCAGGCACCTGCCTCAGGTGTGTGGTTGGAAACCGTGGGGTGCACAGGTGTATGTGTGGGGCTTGATGTACACGATGTCTCGACACCACATGGAAGCTTCCCTGCTGGACCTGTGCCCACATAAACCTGAGGGCAGATTTTCACCTGAGCCACACTAGAGCTCATCCTTGTGTTATGGGAAGACCCTTGCAGCCTGATCCTTCCATGAGGTGGAGAAAGGCTTGAACGAAACAGTCTCTGAGATGCCAAATCCTCCACGGGTCTCATGTCAGCCTCATCCTGGAAACAGTGAATGAAAATCCTTGCCCCAGATATTCCACAGGAAGGATCCACTTTGTCTCATTCATAGAGTAACACCAAGCCACAATCTGTTCTGGTGGCATTTCTTCCACAGCTCTCAAGTGGAATCCATTGTGACTTCACTTAATTGTGGGGGTGTCTTAGTCTTGAAGCTACTGCCCTTCTGCACAAAGACCTGTATGGCTTTACCAACCTCAAGCCAATATTGACAATATTGACAATATTGCTTGTCTGCTCAGGGCCTATCACCTCCATGACAAAAGTCCTTAGCTAATCAAAGCTGTTTCCTTCCATTGCCTTATTCTCTCTCTACAGCCATAGGGACCGTCACATCAGAGCTTAGTAAGCCTTTAAGTCCACTTTAGCTTGATTCTTTTCTTCCTCATAGGCCTGGGGATGGATACACAAGGCACAACAAGCATTGGTTGCTCCCATTCATGCAGCAGGATATGCATCCTTTTTGACTGGGACAAGCTTTAAAGATTTTTATTATAACACCTATAATTAATCTTTGTGCTATGGGTGAATTTGAGGCCTATATCATTTGATATTTCAGGTTACAAATAATAAATAAATCTGAATTCCTTAGGTGACAAAAAGCTGGTTTGTTTGTTCATTTCTGACATCTGACTTCAGGAAAAATTCAAACTAAGATTCGTAAAAACTTTCAGAATTCAGCACTTTGTTCTTCATCTTAGCTGGCTCCACTTCTAGATTCTTAGGCATGCCTTTTCTTAGGTATTCCATGTCCCTCTTTGGCTGTAGTAGTCCTAGGAGGGCTTTTCCAAGATGAGAAAAATCTGATTTCCATCATTTCAAATCAAATTCTTCACATTGGTTCTGATTGGACTTTTAAAGTGATTCGTTCATAATGAATACGTATAACCATGGAAATGACTATCCTAACAGAATCCACTTCTGAAAGTACAAATTTGAGATCTTGGGTTGAGGTGAAAGAGTCCTCTTAAAATAACCTGGGGTGCTCTCAACAAGTACATTGGAAGAAAAGAAGAGACAATCAAAGTGTCAGTTACAGAGTTCCAACCACCCACAGGCATAAACACGCACATCCACTCCTATTCCTAAAATGATGACTTGCATAATCCTCACCTAATACAATCCCAGCTTGCATACTTTGCTACAATTCTAATTTTAAAAGCTAGGTATGAAACACATCTTACTTGTCCTTGACTTACACACCTGATTCAGTCTGAGGTGAGCTAAGCTCTACTAACCCTGATATCAACCTTATTCTTAACTATTGCTATTCAATGCTTATATAAAATTCATTTCTACTGGTTATATGTTTCTATTTTGTAATCAATGCAGGCAAAACTGACCAAAAGAGAGATGACTAAATAAACAAAGCTTAGAAACCCATTTGTGCATTCATTGTATGGTTATCTATGCTTCAATGACTATTACTGCCAGAAAAATAGAGTATTGGAGCAAATTGTAAGGTTTTATCTTCAAGTAGTTTATCAATTTCTTATAAAAATTATAGCTCAGTTTTCAGGAATTGCATCCTTTTATGGTAACTAAGGGTTATTCATTATATCTGGATGTCCTCCAAAGGCCTCTTGCACCTAGCTGTAGGGGCTAGCAGGTGATTGCATTATAGGGTTCCTACATCTGACTTGGTGCTAGGATATGGGCCTGGTTGGATGATGTGGGACACTGGGAATATGACCCAGAAGGGCATATATTGCGCTTTGACTCCAACTCTTTTCCATATGCTTCCTGGCACTATGAAGTGAGCGCCTCTCCTATCATACCAATAGGCCCTGCCACCATACCGTCCTACCTTGGAACTAGCTAACTATGAACTGAAACATGAACCAAAACGAACATCTCTTTTCTTAATTCATAGTGTCGAATAGTGTGTCTCCAGAACAATGAAATGAGTAACACAGATTTTGGTATCAGAAGTCTGGTTGTTCCTGTGATTGTACTTCACTATGTGATTCGGAAACCTCTGGAAATGATTCACAGTAGGTTGGAAAGCTTTAGAGATGCCAGCTGGAGAAGCACACCTAGAATGCTATAATCTAGGATTGACTGAAGATTTTGATCAGAGCTCAGAAGACCAGATCGCAAGCAGTTTGCAGATGATAAAGACCAGACTTAGAAGGTTTCAGTTGAGGACTTCACTGGAAGTTGGATTCAAGTCATGTGTGTTACACTCAGGGATGAAATCTGTCTACATTTTGCTGATATCCAGATATTTGTAGAAGATTGATACTAACCATGACAGAATAATTAATCCGATGGAGAAAATTTCAAGGCAACCTAAAAATAAGGCTGTAGCATAGATGCTGCTCACTACTTTTAGCCAGATGTATGCTAAATCTCAGGAGAAAAAGTCCATTTGAAAGTTTTAAGTTTCCCCAAAGAAAAAAGGCCTATAAAGAGAGTACAAAGGAGAGATTGGTTTATCAAAGATTAGCATTAAAAAGAATCTGAGTACTACAGCACCAACAGAAACACCAGAACATTACCCAGGATTTGGAGGCAGATTTCATGGGAACAAGAATGGGAACTGACCTCTAAACAGTGTCAGGCCCTGAAAACTGTTGGCTAGAATTCTTATAGGAGACTATTTATGGAAATGACTTACTATTAAGTTTTGAAAATTTCTTACGTACATTAACATATCAAAATGTAATTCTCAAATGTTTCTCCTGTTCTACATACTGCCTTTTCAGTTCTTAATAGTGCTTTTCTCGAGTATAAATTTTCTTTTTGAGTATAAATTTTTAACTTTGATGAAATTCTACACAGTAAGAGCAAACTTTATGTCTGTGTAGCTCAGCGGATATTAAATTGGGAGTTTGTATTTAGTTTAGTTCACTTAAGTTCTGACTACTTACCTCCCTTTGACGTACCTGGGAGGGATTGGTGCAAAGAAGGTGGAGGTCGGTCTGGCTGGCTGTGTGGAACAGAAAGTCACTCCCATGCGGCTCGGTGGCGCTGGAGGGTGAGGAGATCAGTCCATCCTTCAGGCTGCATGCCATTTTTCTTTTATTTTTCAAAGAGAAAAAAAATACAATAGAAGAGTTTCAAAACATATTAGGAGAGTTACAATAATTAATGTATTGTGGGGCTGCTCGGAGGCAGCTCTTGCGTCTGGGGCACCCTAAAGTTAGGACTTTTCTTTGCATGCCTGAGGCTGCCCGCAGGGGCTCTGCAGCTGTCATCATACCACAGACTGAATACATTGAATTACACAGTAAATGTCGTGGGTACTACTTGGATTACCAAGAGAAAGAAGGAAAGTCGAGAGGCTCATGAACGTTCAAAGAAGGCAATTCCTAAAACCTAACCCCATGTTTAAATTCACCCTAACCTGAACCCTACCCTATAATGATAATTCTGGCTGTATTCCTAACCCTACCCCCAGCTCTCACCCAGTATCATAACCTTCTGTCATTTTGGTTCAGCCTTGCAGGCAACCAAACATGATCCGAGCACTTTAAAGTCACTAGCCCGGATAAGCATTTCCTTCTATGCTGTTACAACTGCATATTTTTTTTCCCAATGAGAATAAAGTGTTCTGTACACTTATCCTCTTATACTAAATCCAAACCCTAAACTCAACCACAAATTCCAAACTCTACTCACCCCTAACAACAACCCTGATCCTAGTTTCTAACACCTAATCTCTCACCTTCACCAGTAATACAATCCTACATTTCAATCCTAACCCTCAACTAAATCTCAACTCAAAACCTGTCTTCTTCCCATCACCTTTGTCCTCACCCTTAACCTAATTCTAATTGAACCTTAAAGATGGGACATCCTTTTCTTGTACTAAAACCCAAAAAAACTTGGAATTCTTATAATGAAGCACCCAGTTTTAAAGCTGTCTTCTGTCCCACTCACTAGGAGGGAGACATTCAAGGGAGGAAGATGCATTTTTGCTATGTTCCAGCTTTCTGAAGTGTATCCACAAAAATGACCAGAACCAGAGCCTTTTCAGATCCTGGTTCCACTCTCACTTCAGATATTTCCAGTTAATTTTCAGGAGGAACCCACAAGTTAGAGAGGCAGGCAATTAATGGCAGTCTCCAGGTACCCAACCCTCACCTTTAATCTATTCTGGGAAGTCCTTAACCATGGGTGTTGTGGTGGGATGAAGGGACCTGCTTGGACAGAGGCAGGCCATTAGGTGCTACAACTATTCACACCCCAGCTCATGGCTGGAAAAGTATGAAAAATATTGAGGACTAATAGCATTTGTGATTGAGCATTAGCTTGTCTATTTGAAGATTAATCCACTGGCCTCATGCAGCAATCTTACATATGACCTGCTGCGAAGATTATATATTTTCCTATATATCCTGTTTTGGGGACATTTTATAGGTGGTGTGCTTTTTGCAGACAGCAAGGAAGGGTGCTGATACCTTTTGGCCTAAATGCCAAGCATTCTCTTTGCAGAACTCCATGTGATCATCGTGGGGCCATTTGACAACTCTATATCCCTCTCCTGGTTCATAGTGTTGCTCTGACTATATGACTCACCTTGGCTCTGGTGTGAAAATGAATTCACTCTAAACCTAGATGACACCGGCATGATGTGGACTTAAGACCCAGGCACAGGGTAGAAATTCACGCAATCCCTGGTACCATCCTTCCAATGTGGAGCCATCTCACACTTCAGCATCTTCCTGGCTCATTCTGGGACTCTGAAATTATCTCATCTTTCCTGGACAAGCTCTTCAGTGTGTGGCTCTCTGTTCCAATCAAAGCACAGTAAGGATCCTACCACATACTATGCTCTAGAAATTCCACTGCAGCTCTCTGGGCATCAGTGTGCTTCACTGAAAAGTAAAGTACTGAAAGGATAAACCTCACAGGGTTTTTGTAGAGATAAAATGGCCAAAGGCATGCCAACTAAGTACCTAGAAAGAAGGCTGAACAGCTTGTTCATAGTTATGTTTCTATATGCATCATTGAAGAAATTCTGTCTCATGCTTCACTATTCCATAGTTAAATTTATATTTAGTAAAACAGATAGAAAACAGGCACATTTTTCAATTTTTAAAGGAAATTTTGGGTTCTTTTCCAGCTGGTGTTTTTTCCTGAAATACACACAGGATTTATGTGCCCTGGAATTGGACTCCCAAGCCTACTTAGATATCTGGGAAGGTTGTTTGTGCTTCATTTATTCATTCATCCATTCAACATTATTGTGGTTTGTGTCTAGGTGCTTCCCAAAGCCTCATGCAGGCATGGGGCAGACTTCTAGAGTTTCTGATTATCTCATGATCCACTGAGACTATGGGTGTGAGTGCTGCTGGGATTACGGCTGTGAGTACTACACCCAGCCTGCAGTGGACAGCCTGAATGCAACAAAGGAGACAGACACTGTTGCCACTACTCCTCCCTTTTGCTCTTGTTGTTTTGCTGTATTCTGCTGCCATGAACTGCTGCCTTCTGCCATGTTCCAGTCTGCCTTGGAGCCAGCTTTATATGGACTAAAACTTCCACAAACTGAGATAAATAAACCTTTCCTTCCTTCATTTTGGATGTCAGATATTTGTCCCAGCAACGAGGGAAGAGTAACTGAGATGAACATCTCTCTATATAGTGCTTACTCTTTTAGATCCATGCTATATTTCAATGAATAAAGCACAGCACAATTTCCAGGCTCCAGTTCTATTTGTGGAGTCACATATTCATAGAAGACCTCGTGGGTAAGCCACTTCTAAAGAATATTAATTATAATGACTTTTTGGCTTCCTCCAAGTAGAGATGTATTGGGCCAGGGAGATAGCTTAGCAATGCAGTGCCTGCTTGGTAAGTGCAAGGTCCTGAGTTTGATTCCTGGTACCAAAAATAAAATGGTACAGATATACCTTTCCCTATTTTGAGCAAGGGCAATAGAGGCCAGGATAATGGGGTGAGCACACTTTAGATCCAGAGGAAGGGTCGAAAGCCAATGATGAGTGAAATTCATCTTACAATTGCTGTCAGAGATGAGATCTAGTGCTTCCCCACATTTTCAGTTCCTAGCTATGCCTATCCTCCTCCAATCCACTCATCTTAACCCACACCACCAGGGGACCTAGAGTGGAGCTGTAATGAACAAACCTGCTCTCAAATCTGTTTGGACCCTGGTCCTAAGTGTTTAGGAGGCCACCTCCTTTAGCATGAAGACAAATAGGATTCTGAAGCCCCTACTGTTTGAATTAGTCTTGCTGGACAAGGTTGACCACTGATAGAACCATCACAGAGGCCTTGGAACGGAATACGACTGTCCTCTAGACAGAAAGAGGCAGGAGCGGAGACTCAGATACACACAAAGGTGTCTTAGAACAGCAGTGTGGCAGGACAGGCAAGGCCTCTGACTCTGCTGCTCATTTATGTCTCCCCAGCACCATCTCTTCCATTTGGGACACCTGGTCAGAATGGCCCTACACCCTGTACATTCCAAGATCAAAATCAAAGGTCATACATGCAGAGCAAGTTGCCTAGAGCAGACCTGATACCTCATGCACGATTTGTCCTTGTTCAGCTGGAAGATCCAGAGCCCAACAAGTATAAACAGATGGTGATGGGCACTATTGTCTGAAAGCTTTCCTGGGGTTTTTGGTTGGGCTTTAGAATTTCCAAAAGTTCAGTGATATCTTGTCTGTGCTTGGAAGGTCACTAACAAGTAACTAATGTTGCTCAGCCTTCCTTCTTCTACTTTCATGTTCAGAGCAAGACGGTCCCACTCTGCAGCCAGAGCCAGAACCAGAGGAACAGAAATAGGAGAGAAGCAAAAGCCAGTTTCACTGCACTCCCCATTCTGTTCTATGACTGAAAATAATTGTTTCATGCAGAAGATGCTTTTGGCCTTCTTTCCAAAAATGCTGGGATAAAAGTCAACCCGGATGGATAAGGAAATCAGCTGACCAATGCAGGCCAGGGCAAGGGCAGCCCGTTTTCTGGAACTGATCATCAGTCCAGCCATTTTCCCTGTCCAGATTGTATGGATCAGAGACAAATCAAAGTTCCACATCTTGCCTACTGTGTAACCTGCACGAGTTTCATAACCACTAGGCTACCCCTATCCTCAAATTGACGTAGACAGTGGAGACAGGGAACTGATGATACCAGTTTCACAAAGTGAGTAAGAAGGTCAACTAAAATTGGACAAACAACAAATAGGGTGGAGAATGGGCTCATCTGGTAGAAGAGACCATTCTCAGAGATGCAGGTAGATGTATGTCATCATCATCCCAGGAGACCTGGGCAGCTTTATCACTTTGTAGGCATTTGAAGTACAGTAGACTCCACAGCAGACTCTTAACCAGGTCCCCTCATGAACGCTGTCACAGAAAATTTCCCATTGAGGTGGATAAAGAAGCAGAAGGCAGACATAGTTGGAAGTAGAACAATGGCTCAGAATTAGCAGGACCGAGAAGTCTATTGCTGAAAATTTGGAAGGATAGCCAGAAGAAAACACCACTGATTTTTCACCTCAGTGCTATGTCCCGGGTTGACCCTGATCAGTGGGCAGAAACAAAGTCCAGCTATTTGCAGGAGTGTCTCCATATCTGCACTCCTGATCTCGAGGTTAGACCACAGTCACTTGCCTACTATCAGGTGAAAGTGCAGGTTCTAGCTGGGGTAGGTTCTGCTCTGGTGACATTGTCTTCCTCCATAGGAGCTAGCCTCCATGTGGACCTAGAGGAGCAAAAAGGGCAAAGAACATTTGGTGCCCAGTGTTTGGGCCACCACTGCACAGTTCAGTCATATGGCCAACTGTGTGATCACTGCCCCACTGGGCTCTCAGCATGAAGGATGGAGACAGGGCAAGGTGGTGGAGCACTGGCCGTGAGAAGATGCCCAGGGTGAGCTGTGAGAGGGTGCTGGTGATTGGCCCTGGATATCTCCAGTCTTCCTGTCCTCTATCACCACGCAGCTTTTCCTAAGATGCTGCACAATCCTTTGGCCTCCCTATCGTAGACCTAGATTCACAGGTCCTATGGAGTGGGGGGTGCAGTCATCTGACCTGAGGTGCTTCTTTAACTAAAACTTTTCTCCCTGGGAGTGCTGTAACTGGAGCCCACTGAGCCCCTTCCAGGATGCCCTGGGCATCATCTCATCCAGGAGGGATAAAGGCAAGTGAGGAAGCTGAAACTGGAACAGACTGATCTCAGACTGCCCTATGCCTATCTACAAATGTCTTACTCCTTTCTCTCTGGAGCTAGGAGTGCCTAACGCTCAGGAACTTCTCTCACTTCATGTTATCATCTCTGCTGTACAGAGCACACCAGTACATAGCTGAGCACAACACGGGAAGAAGTAGCCAGGTCTACTGAAATAGACCTGACCTCTGGCCTCTACATGACTTAGGGAGGAGCTCAGAAACCAGGGATACTGAGGGAAGGAGAAACTTGGGGTGGGATTCCTAGGCCTCCCTGTGATCTCGGGCCCAAGGTCTTAGACTCAGGACAAAGTTTACGCAGCTGTTAGGTACAGCTGTTGGCAAAGAGACTTTCAGGTGCTCACTAGACAATAATTGAACTCTTCGTCCAACTGAAACCCTAACTGTCAAAACTGTCAAAACAGCTGTTCAGGTGAAGTGGGAAGGACCTAGATGATTAAATGAAAACTCCCATCGCCCCACGCGCCGCCGCGGACCCGGAAGCAAAAGCGCCTGGGCCGTGGTCCCGCGCTGTCCGTCCGCACGCGCGGCGCCGGCTGGGTCCCAGCGGATGGGCCCGGGGGCGCAGGCCGCGGGCCAGGGGCGAGGAGCGCGGGCCGCGGGACGGCGGCTCCGGGCGCCCCGCGTTCTGCTCCGTGCACTGCGTGGAGAGCGAGCTGCCCCGCGGCCCCGCCGCCGCCGCCGCCCCCGCCCCGCCGTGCCGCGCCAGCTCCCCGGCCCCGCGGCCCAGCCCGCGAGCCCCGGGTCCCGACGGCTCGGAGCGGGGCGCCCCCTCTCCCCCCGCCCGGGCCAGAGCCCCTCCCTGGGCCCGGCCTGGACAAGGGCGGGGGGCCCCGGGCGCCCCTCTCGGTGCTCCTGTGCCTGGAAGACAAGCCCATGGAGCCCTTGCCCTGCTGCAAGAAGGCCGTGCGCGCCGAGTGCCTCCAAGTCTACCTGAGCGCGAAGGTACAGCTTGGCCAAATTGAAATCCAGTGCTCTATCACCGAGTGCTTCGAGTTTCTGGAAGAGACAGCAAGTCCACAACCTCACACAAGAAGACACCATCAAGTACAAGTACTTCTCGGAGCTCGGCCGCATCGACCCCAGCACGAAGCTGTGTCCCCAGTGCACGCACTGTATGACCTTTAAGAGGAAAGGACACATCCCCGCCCCTTCCAGATCAGAAAGCAAATACAAGGTGAGCGCATGCCCAGCGGGTCTCCTTTGGGGACCAGCCGCAGGAGGCCTGCTGGGGGCCGCCTTAACCTGAGTTGGAGGGGCTCCTTGCATCTTGCCTGAAAGTCTTTAAATGTGTACTTCGGGGAGGCTGATGCTGAGAGGTTTTTTGATTTTGTTTTATTTTTTTAATGTACTTGGTAGAAGGCCTCTATGCAACTCGGACTTGCAGTGCTCCTCTTGTCTCAGCATCGCCTGACCTGGGATTACAGGCATGGACCACCACACCCAGTCTCCGTGGCCAGCTCAGCACACCAGGGGGTAGGGTCGACAAGGCATGTGGTACCAGGGGTCAAACCTGGGTCCTTGCACTTGCCTAGGCAGGCGCTGAGACCGCTGAGCTATCTCCACAGCCCCTAGGAGAGTTCTTGAGAATCAAATTCATATATTTCCTTTCCCTTAGTTGTATTGAAAATTGTTCTGACAACCTAACTGAAAGCAAAACTTTCCTTGTTGCCATTGCCAAATTATTTATTTACAGTATGAACTTGACCTGTGCAGTGTGTCCCCTAAGTCTTCTGGCTCTAGTACGTAAAAACAGTGTGAACTCCCATCCACCTATCACTGAGCAGGGGCAGAGTGTGTGTGTGTGTGTGTGTGTATGTGTGTGTGTGTGTGTGTGTGTGTGTGTGTGTGTGTGCTGTGCTAAGGGGTGGAGACTGGGTAAGAGGCACAGCCCCTGCCTCCTAAGGTTTCATAAAGGCGTGACAGTGGCTTTGTGTTCCTGGAAATGAGCTCAGTGACAAGAACAAGGTCTTGAGTTGAATTTCTGGTGCAAAAAAACAAAAAGATCTCATTATTCTGAAATTTCTCTTTTTCCCTTGCTCAGAAAAAAAAAAAAAAAAACATTGCCAAAAATTCCATAACTTGTGTACCAAGGACATTGCACTGGGTTCTGCTCATCAAAATAAATCAGAAAATGAGACTTACAGTGAAAGTGCTTATGGGACAAAGAGGTGAGATGAGGTTGAAAGGAGTTCTGGGCCAGATGTGTTTCTTTTCTTTCTCACCAAAAGTTTATTCAATAATTTCCAGCTGTACCTTTTCTGGACTAACAGAAAGATGGATCTTTTGGTCCTTAGCTAAGCTTTGGGTGGGAGTAAGGTGGGAGTGTTCACCAGGCCCTGGTGTTGAGATGTAGTTATGTCACCGAGTGATACAGAAAGTTTATGAGCTGGCAGAATTAGCCAGCTAATTCTGGCCTCTCCTGCTCCATATCGTTTTCCCCATGTTATTGAGTGGATGTGGTAAAGCTTCCTGTTTCAGCAAAGAAAGTTGGTAAGGGAATCAAGGCTTGCTCCTCTTCAATTTATAATTATACATTAACAATAGGGGATGCCCTGTCTATAATAGAAACAGTACATCAGAGAATGCCCATGGGACAGATGGTCTAAGGGGAGCTCAACTCAGTAGGCTTAGTTGACATTGATTTGTAGGTTTGCTGTCACTCCATAGTCAGTCCCTCTACTGATCGTTCTCACAATTTATTTCACTGCCAGTAGGCAATGACATTATCTTTAGAAAAATTGTTAGAACTATCTTGGGGACTCTCATTTTCCCAATGGATCCTAATTGACCAGATCTCAAGAAACATTGCTCAAGGCGTTCCTTGCCCTGTCAGATTTGGTACTTTGGGAGACCATTTCATAAACAGATGAGCAGAAAGCCCTGTGCAAGGAACTTTTCTGGAATATTTCTAAGGAAAGGTGATATATTTGACACTCCAACATGTGGGTCAGAGATTCCAGAGAGACTATGACAAGCAAGATACATTCCCTTCCAGGCTTTCTTTCCTGTTGTTATGTTGCTTAAAATGTCACCAGTAGAAATACAAGAAAAAGATCCTGGAAGAGCTACAGTCGGAGTGGGTTAGGGTTAGAGATGAGAATGCATATCTACCTTAGCTACTTGTCTAATTTCTGAGACAAAATACCTGACACCCAAAACTAAAGGAAGAAAGTTCACAATTTGTAGCAGTTTCAATTCATAGGCAGCTGGTGCCTAAGGCGTTCATGGCAGAGGAGAGAGAGTCCATGGCAGGGCAGGCGTGAAGCAGCTAGTCCGCCTTTCCGCTTTCCCCCTCTATTACATCTAGGCCATAAGCCTATTGCTTGGCTCCACCCACATCTGGTGTGTGGTTTCTGTCTTTAGTAAATCCATTCAGCCACACTCAGAATTATTTCAAACCAATTAATGGACTTATGCAGTACTATAAATCCTTAATCTCAGTATGATACACCTAATTCAGCATCATGTACCTGGGATCCAGCCACCTCTCAAACGCCCCACCTATAAGAACATGAGATTTTAGGGGTGCTGCAGAAAAATTGAATCAACAGCATCCAGGATCTTAAGGGAAAAAAAAACTTCATTTAAGCCAGTAGACCTGAAAGGGGTAGTCTCCAAAGTCTGAGGTGCTCATTACAAAAAGTGTCTTTTTTATAGGGTGAAAGATGAGAGTTACAAAAATCTAAGCTAAGCATAGCTGAAGGCTATGGTACACAGGCATCTTGTGAGTACAGCTGCAGGTAACAAAACTGTTTTTAGCACACTTACAAAAGTTTTAATTTGACAATGACTCATGTCGTTTAGCTATCTTCAGGGGCAGAAAACAGAATGGCTTTAGCTTTACTGGACAAAATAGCTACAATTAGGTCAGGATTTATGTTCTAAGTGGACATCAAATGACAAGTCATAACAGCATCCCATAATGTTGTGGAGGTTAAAATATTACAAGAAGACAGGTGTGTTGGTGTATGTCTATAAACCCAGAATTTTGGGGACTAAAGCAGGAGGATTGCAAGCTTAAGTCCAAGTTAGGCAACTTGGCAAAACTCTGTCTCAAAATTTAAAAATATTTTGAGGATATGTCAGTGTGTAAGCCCTAGATTCAATCCCCAAAACTGATAATTTACCATGGAGATAATAGCAGCTAACTAGAGAGAAATTCCTGGGATATTGATTTGAGATTTTTATCTTACCTGAAACAGGCCGCTGGAAGGTATTTTTGAAAGACTCCTGCAATCAGATTACATATTTAGTGATAAATTCATTTTCTAGATAGAGTAGGTTCTAGAGCAATGTGGGTGAAGTAATAAGGTTGAGGTGACAGCTATGCCAAGTGTAAGAGTCCGTGCTGGTAGTGTATTTTGGAGGAGAGGATTCTGAGAGAATTGCCAAGAAAATGAATTTGGACTCAGGCTTTCACAGAGCGCAAACTGGTCAAGCAATGGCCGTGACTCGTCCTGGTGGCTGACACTGGCAACAATTCTACAAAACATTGTACATGGTTCCAGAGTTAATCCTGAGGGTATTTGACCCTGGAAGATACAAAAGATGAATGTTCTGTTATACAGATCTGGCCTTAACTTGCCCTTGATCACCCAGCAGAAAAGCTTAATTATGAGGCACAGAACGCAGAGCTAGATTAGTATGATGAGCTGTAAGAGGCTTAAACCTGCAGCCTCCAACATTGTCAGTTTCACCGGTAACCCTCTGCAATTATGGAACGTTGGACTATGTATACAATTACTCCCTCTTTGTACAAAGAGAAGAAAATGTTTTTTGTTTTTTTCCTCCCCTACTAATATGGATTAGAAAATTTATCATGTCTACACCCTGTGCTCTGTATAACTACTATGAGGACAACAATATTCAATGTATCAATTACTATGAATGCACTACTAACATGTTTTGAAACTATCATATTGTTATTATTAAAAATAAAAAAATTAAAAATAAATAAATAAATAAAATATATATCTCAGGGTCCAGGGAGATGGCTCAGTAGAATAAGCACTTGCCTGGCAAGTGCAAGTCCTGAGTTCAATCCCCAGTACCATAAATAAATAAATAAATAAATATTTCAGATAAAATAAAAATAAAAAAAATGAATTTGGAGAGTGAGGAAAAGAATTTAATCATGATGGACCACTGGGTTTGGATGCAGATCAACTATATAGTGTTACTATGGACTGTCATGGCTCTGAAGGAAGACTAGGGAACAAAGAGATGGTTAACAAGTTAGAGCGTGGTATCCTGAATGTGAGATGTCAACTAGATAACCGTGCAAAGACAGAATAGGCAGTCATAGGTAAGAGTCTGGAGTTTAAAGGTGACAAGAGAATTTGAGATATTAATAGTACAGTTATTAGAGCACACATTATAGGTCATTCTGGAGCTTCCCCTTCTAGTTAGGGGAAGCACCAGAACTCAAGAACTTTATCAGCAGAGAAGTAAGACTACTAGCCTTAGGATGGATTGTGTGAGTGCAAGAACTTTTTGGTAGATAGAAGAAGAGTACCATGATCAGCTAGCAATTTAAAGTGGTAGTAGTACTTTGTCATGAGGAAAAACAACAAACACATTTGTACATCCTGTGGGAGCTGGAAGGTGACTATAATTGAAAGAAATTATACTGAAAGGCTTATTAAGAGAGCCAGGTTGGTGGTGCACACCTGTAATCTCAGCACTTGGGAGGCTGAGGCAGGAGGATTGTTGCAAGTTCAGAACCAGCCTGGGTCTTGAAAAGGGAGCTCAAGGCCATCCTGAGCTGCATAGTGAGACCCTATGTCAAAAAAGATTTTTAAAAAGTTAAAGGGATTTGAGGAGAACTGAAGGGTAATTGTTATTATTCATACCAATAAAGTTTCCTTATGGGAAATTTTAAGCAAACAATTCAGTAGTGCTCAACTTTATAGGTCCCAAATCCTGTGTACAACTACTCTTGGGTGGTATGTATCTCTCTATAGTTGATTTACTCTTTCCTACTCTACACTATAGAGTTCTTTTGAATATATGCATGCTTGTATGTACTAAATAGTAATCAATGTCTAACACGCAGGTTTGATGAATATATATATCCACCAAA
>PVKN010005280.1:0-31196 GCA_004027915.1 Capromys pilorides | reverse complement strand
GAGGGAGGGAGGAAAAGAGAGAGCAATGGCACGGGTTCCTGCTGCGATGCAATCGCTGCCAGCCCCACCCAAGTGTCTCCTCTCTCATATGAGCACACACATATGCGTGTACGCACATGCGCACACAGAGACACACATGTGTGCCCATGTGCACACCCAGAGCATGGCTGCACAAGAGACTGGACTCAGCCCCCAGCCTGTGTCCACTGAGTGACCCCGGTGAGCTCCACTGCTGTGAGCAGGCAGCCATTGTCGCCTGTGGCACGAGGCTTCCTCGAGATCCCTACTTTCTGCCAGCATTAGCTCCGCTTGCCTGGGTGCTGTGTCCCCATCCTGGGTGCCCAAGACCCTGGCAGCCACCCCGTTTATGGACAAAGAAGACTCCTTGTGTACTCGTGGTGGGCTGGACTTGCCGAGAAGAGAAACTGGACCCTGCTGCTGTCCTGCTGGGGACCACCTCCCCATCACAGCACCCGCTTTGCCTCCTGGGCCTCCTGGGGCAACCTGATCTCAAAAGGTCTGAGTGGTGTCCCAGTGTCCACCCAGCCAGGCCAGGAAGCAAGCCAAGGTCCACAGCAAGGTCAAAGCTGTCGCTTGCCTATTACACAGCAAGTTGAGAAGCTATGTGAGGACAGGTCTGAGGCACTGGGTCCATTTCTATTCAAAACGTGCTCCGCATTCCCAGGGAGCAGGCAGCAATGGCGTAACCCTGGGTCGCCGGCGGAGGAAACAGTGGCCCTTTGCAGTTGGCAGAAGGCACCTCACTGCTGTAAAGCAGCATGAGGGTCGCACATCCGTGGCCCTAGGAGGACCCAGGGGCTAGCAGGTGACAGGACCCCACAGCACTAAGGGGCGCAGTTATTTCTTTCCCATAGGACTGCTCGTAAATTGTCACAGCTGTGCCCGCCCAATCCTTTCCTGGTGGCTGTGACCAACCAGTGTGTCGCAGCGAGCAACATGCCTGGCAGTCTGCTGCCTCAGGTCCAGCCCTGCCCTTGGAGCTGCAGGATGTGGTTGGCTAGAACAGCGAGGCATCGAGAAGAGGGCTTCCCAGAGGCCTTTGCAGCAAAGCCACAAGTTGGGGAGACAACCAGCCACCTTGCTCTCCTTTCATACTGCAGACTCTTTCAGCAACTAAAAGAAGAAAGCTCGCTTCTTTCCAAAACACCCTTCCTTCTCATGAAAGATTAGGCCTAGAAATTACTAGCCTAGAAGAGGTTGCGCCAACTTTGAAATCTCATCAGGAAGAAATATGAATTCTCAGGAAGGAAACTCAACTCCTTCTGAGTGTACAAGATGCTTTTGTATCACAGAAGGGTAAATCACTGGGCCAAGGAGGAAAACCAGAACAGCTTATGAGAGCTGCCGGGATATCCAAGCCTTCTTACAAAATAGGACTTGGATGAGCCGTGCGTAAGTGGATACAAATCATGCAGTGTAAAGATCTCTCAAAGCATAAGAGGCTTGGAAATTAGCAAGAGAAGGAGCCAAAAAGGGAAAAAAGAAACTCACTTGGGACTTTGTCAAACCCACACTTGCAGTGATCTTTGACTGGCCTGGCCTTCCAACCACAGACTCTGTCACTCAATGTGGACTCCAGGTACCTGTAGGAAAAGCTACCAGAAACTAGTGGTGAAGCCATTCTGGTGGGGTTCCTGTGCCCATCTGCCTTGTAAAAATGAAGGGGCCACCCTTCCGCCCACCCTTCCCCCTACTCTAGCACCTCACTTCCTCTTCCTGTCATTCCCAAGGAAAAGTAGTGGACACAGACCCAGAAGATGAAGTCGCAGGCACAAGGAATTACAGCAGCATCCTCAGAGAGTCTGGAGACAGTAAGTGAGGACCCTGCATTTGGATAAAAACCCAGGACAGAGACAGGAGGGACAAGACCTCCAGATCTTAGTGTGTGCAAAGGTGGCTCCCTGGGAAATGGGTAGTGAGGCTCATAGTTGTAAGTGGAGGGAGACAGGGGAGTGTCCCTGTGAATAGCACCTCAGGAGATGGAGAGGGAGTTAGGAGAGAGGGGGACCAGGTGAGGGAAAAGCTAAACCACCACCAAGGGGAACTGTAGCTAATTTCCCAGGAAATTCACTTTGAAGCTGAGTGACATTCAGGGATACCCAAGGTCGAGCAGAAGCAGCTGAGCATTTATAGCCTAGCACCGATGGAACACTGGGGAAGGTGGATGATCTTGGACAGAGGAACTTCTTTTTGCAGAAGGCAACATCCAGAGCGGGATGACAGTCCAACTTCCAGGCACTGAGCGGCCTGCAGTGGAGTCGTCGCTGCTCACCACAGCACGTGCTACAGTCCACCCCTTGTGCTGCCTGCACACGCTGGATGCATCAAACTCACGCCACCTGGGAACAGCCATCCTGGGATTCTCGTTGATGTCCTTTCCAGGGAGAACTTACAAGAGGAAAGTCAGTGAGTCAAAGCTCAGGCACCTCTGCAACCCTGGTGTCACAGCACCATCCAGTACTCCTGACCCCTCCTGCATTGCCTGTCCTGTGTTGCTCTTCTTGTCATCTGGCATCTCTACTGATCTGGTGCTGCCCTGAGGGGAGATCCACTGCATTGCTCCCCAAGAAACTTTTAGCACAAGGGGGTAAGAGACATAGGATTGGATGACGAGAGGCACTGAGCACAGAGGAGCTGCTTCCTCCATATTTGGGATTTGACCTTGACATGGCAGGCAGGCAGGGTTAAGGAGTCAGCCTCTGCTGGAACGCATGATTGCTGTTATAATTATGGTGTGATCCTCAACTCTTCTGCCCTCCAGGAGGATGAGTCTCTTTATGCACTGCCCCAGGCTCTCATGCTTAGCCCTTAATTGGTGATTAATCATTCTCAGTCTCACATTGTCTCTCTGTAAACCATCAGTTACCCCCCAGTGACAATTCTATAATACATCTAATTATTAGCCCTTCCCTCCCCACCTGAGAAGCTGCACCTGCAGCGCACCCCTCTCCAGTGCTCCACGCTTCCTCACCTACAGCAGAACTTTGAATCATTGCACTCTTCAGCGTGCCCAGGCCTTTCTACCCAGTGCCTCCTCCAGGGATTGTTCATGGGGTCTTTGCGGTCACCAGGCCAACCAGGACTAGAACAGGTGATCGAGTGCCAACCCAATTCTATCGAGCTCCAGCATCCCTGGATATTGAAAGGGCTCCTGGGTAGTAAACCTAGGGTGAAGTTTTAAGTAGGAAGTTGACCAAAGAGATTTGCAGAATGCATCTCAGAGAAATCAGGGAAAAAGCAAAGAGGCACTGGCCGTCGCAGGGAAGGCCTCAGCCCATGGCGTGGGGAAGGCTCCACCTGGGATCTCCATGCAGTAGTGTCCAGAATTGAGGCCAAGGGGCCAGACCTTTGTCCTCTGAGATCCAGCTACTGGATGTGGGACATGCTCTGGGTCAGCAGCGCCCTTTAGCCAGCAGCAGGTCATAAGAGGGGGCCTCGGTCTAGCCCGCTGGGACCAACAACCCATCACGTGGAAGGGAGAGCAGTGGTCAACCGTGCCATGGATCAGAGCACCCACCCTGTTGTCTGCCTTCCCCAGCTCCATTGGAGAAGGAGAGGAGTTCAGAGCCAGTGCGTGGCCACATGAGTAAACACAGAGACGCAAACCATGTGAGGTGCTAGGGAGGGCTGTGAAGGTTCACGGAGCCTCCAGCACCTGCCAGGGGGCTCTGATGTCCTGGAGGCTCAGGCATGGCTTCCCCCAGGGAGGAGAACTTTAGCTGACTGATTCCTGGGACGTAGGGATGCAGGAGTTAGCTGCACATGAGAGGGGAGTGAGCCGTGGGGCAGAGGACTAGACAGCCCCGAGTATAAGCCAAGACGAGGTGGGCTAGGGGACAGCAAGGAGGCCAGGAGCCCTGGCTGAGATGAGGCCGGCCAGAGCCCACGGGAGAGTTGGCAAACTGGAGAACCACGGACAGGACCTGTGGTCTTGCTCAGAGGAGCTGCAGGAGATCCATTTGCAGCTCACCAGGACCCCAGACAAAGGGTACAGCGCTCAGGCCCCCTGCTTGGGGTCTCCAGCAGAGCAGCCTTCCTTGGCAGTGCAGGCCTTTTGTGTGGTCACCGTGGAGTTCAGGCCTGAGTTGTGGCCAGGACAGTGACAGTTCTGCGAGGGTAATGACACATTGTGGAGAAGGGAGGAAAGAGCCACCTTGGGGCATAGGGGACAGGCATAGGGCTGTGAGGAGATACAGCAGGCAGAGGACTCCACAGAGAGAGAACGGGGCCATCTCACTAGCAGGGATCGGGTCTCAGGACACAGCACAGCAGGCCAAGGACTCACCCTTCCTAGCTAGAGACTGGGGCCACCAGCCTAGGGGGGCCCAGTGTGGGGTGGAAGCTTCCATCTCTGCCGACAGCACACCAGGCCTGTGATCAGCTGCACCCTGACCCCTCAAGAGGTCCTCCTCCTCCTCCTCCTCCTTCTCCTCCTCCTCCTCCTCCTTCTCCTCGAACCTGTGAAAATGTTCTTCACATGACAGAGGAAATTTGCTGATGTCACGAGGTTAAAGACCTAGGGAAGGAGATGTGACCCTGGCTTGTCCTCATGGGCCCAGCGTCATCACATAAGAGAGGTAGGAGGTCAGGCCAGAAAGGCCTTTGCAGATGCTGAGGGCACAGAGGCCAGGCCACCAGCCCAGCCCCACGGGAAGCTTCTCCAGGAAGAGGCAAGCCGGACTCCCCAGGCAGCCCCCAAAGCGAGGGAGCCCTCTGACCTCCTGACTTCACCTCAGGGAGACCCCTTCACTCTGCCACTAGAGAGAGGTCGCAGGTTTCTGGACATTGAGAGGTGGCCATGGATAAGAGGGCGAGCCTGAGGCCAGAGATGGGGATGAAGGGGCCCCCCTGATCATGGCGGGAGAGTGAGAGCCAGCTGGGGTCCCACCACCTGTGACACCCACATAAAGAGGAAAGAGGAGAGCAGGAGCTGGAGACCGGAGGAGGGGTGCCTGCAGTCTGCTGTGCGTGCCTTTGAGAGGACCAGCTGAGCTCCCATGGACCTCCCAAGGCTGCTCTAATGTGATTAGAACCCCGGGGCCCACATGGGACTCTGAGTACAGCTTTCCCCCGACACTGTGTGAATGCTGAAGCGAAAGGACAGAACCACCACTTCCAATCCAAACCTGCACATGGGGGACTCAGGAGGCCCTTGCTGAAGCAGCCTCGGGTCCAGAATATCAACCCCTTGGGAGCCATGACCTGCCACGTGTTGGGGAGGGAGGCAGGGGTGGCCCTCGAGCTGTGAGCCAGTCTTAGGAAGGAAACGGAAGAACTTCAATGGCAGAGCCAGTGATACCTGCTTCCCTTTGTCTGCTAGGACAGGCACCGTCAGCCGGACAGACAAGAAGTGGGAATCCAAGGAGAGAAAGTGGAAATAAACTCATACGAGGGGTGATCAGAAATATGGGGGTGCTACTGCTGAGGGCCAACAACGAAGATGCAGGCTCAGGAGAGCAGCACTGTGTGTCCTCGCCTGCCTCGTTCACAGATCTAGATCCGGATGGTGCCTGGCTCTTCCTCAAAGCCAAAGTGACCATGGGAGGTCAATGTTTTGATCGGATTCAGGATGTCAAGGCAGCCACATCAGTCAGTCCAATCAAAGACACTCAAGAAAGAGGACTGGCAGAGGCACATCAGAAAGCTGCAAAAAATGGGAAATGTGCTTGAAGAGAAGAGAAATACTGGGGGCATTCCCGGAGCTGCGTTCTTCACTATAACATTTTTTTAAATTTAAACATTCACCATGTTAAGTGCTCATCACATGCTGCAATGGCGCTACAAGTTGCTGCTTCACCTGCTGGCTTTCCGCTTGATTTGCTTAGCCCTTTTATGAGATGGACAGATTTAGCCCCATTTTACAGGTGGAAAAGCCAAGGCCCACAGGGTGAAGGTATCTTTCCAACTACAATGGGCATGGCAGGCCCCTGCCCTAGGCCTGTGTGACTCTAAAGCTGTGTTTCCTGAGAAAGAGAGGGGTGTGGCTGGTGAGAAACCAGGGAATCGAGGAAGGGTGGAGAGGGACTCACAGGGAGCCACTCGGCAGGGCCCATGCATTGGGAAATTTCTGGAGACCAAACCCTGAGCTACACAGAGAAATCCCCAAGCCTGGGTCCTGCCTGGGGAGCTCGAAGAGGTACAGGGGGGACAGGAGGCTGTGTGAGCCAAGTGTTATGGAGCAGAAGAGACACAGTGGAGACAGACGGGGAAAGGTTCGGGGACACAGGGGCGCAGTGTGGGCCCAGCCTCCCAGTGGGCACCCACCTTCCCGAGCCAACAAGGGTCATTTAGTTCCAGTCAGTGATGGAAGGAGACAGTGTGCCCTCGGCCATCTGTGCCATCCTGCACCCTGGTCCTGCTCACCTGCCTTCTGCAGCACAGCTGAAGCCCACAGAGACCCCAAGGACTCCTGCTGACTCCCCCTTGGCTCCCCTTCCTGCATGGACCTTCCCACCAGCCAGCTCTCATTAATGCAGCCAGCCAGCCCTTGACCAGCAAAAGCCGTCCTGGCCACACAAGTCCCTGGCCCAGGCTGTGGCCTAGAGGACACCGGGGCTGCTGGCTGAGGCCGAGAGCGTGAGTCGATGCACCGAGTTCAGGAGGAGACTGAAGAGTCTCTCACCCAAGTCAGGTGCAGAAGGCTTAGAGGCAGCTCTCAGGGAGGAAGAGCGGTTTTGCATTGCAAGCCGCTCCCGTGTTTGGGGCTAACGGAAGCTTTTCCTAGGCGGCTCCAGCTGGACGGGCAAGTGAGTTGGGAGCCTCCCCACCCCATGAATGTGATGAGAAAGTTTAATCAAACTCCACAGCCAGTGCGCTGCCCGCCAGGCTGCCTTTGCATTTTTCAATCTGGAATCATTTGGGGACTTTTTAATTGTTAGTTGGGTTTATTTATTGAACTTGGGCTTAAAGAAAAACAAACAGCAAAGAGGCACGGAGTGGCTGGGAGTGCAAGAAGAGCCCTGTCGGGGTGGTTTCATAAAGTCCCTCCTTTTTAGCTCCCACGGACGCTAAATTCCAATGAATTCAAATTTCAACTGGGTCTCTGAACATTCCGTTATTTACATCTCTCATCTATGACTGTATTTCAAATAAGATTGTTACAAAATTGCCCCAACTTTGGGCAACTGTGGATCATAAAGTAGGAACATTATTGCATTACGGGAGAGAGGCCATATCCCATTTAAAACACATAACCACATAATTTCATAGATGTATATCTGTAGCCAGATATATATCTATGAACAATGAAATTGCCCCAAAATTAAAAGCCTCTGGCTATATATTTGTAAACACAATCAGATTGCAATCCAATAAAGGAACCCTTCGGAATTAATGCGCATCGCCTGGCCTCCCGTCATTACATTTATAACTTTCCTCACGAACAGCTCCCGGCCTCCCCTGTGTCTCTGCAGCCAGGCGGGGCTGGTGTGTGGATCTTCTCTCTTCCTCTGGCTAGAGGTGCACACAACCCTTCTTGTTTTTAAAGTAAGAATCTTGGATCCAAACCATGGAAAGTGCACAATGAAGGAAACCTGCATGGAGAGACAGCTCCCCCAGTCTAATTTTTCATAACTTCTGGCATAAAACACTTTGCATTTTAAAAAGAAATTGTCACCTCACTCATTTTTATGATGCTGATAACGAGAATGGAAGCTATATTACCAAGCAGGAGGAAGGCAGCAATTTTACATGCATGTTAAAAGGGAAAAGCCATTCCTTTTCTCTAGCTGGAACTCCCTTGGCTCTCCCGCTCCTCCCGGGGAAGGCCATTTCTAAGAAGGCAGAGCAGAGCGAGTGAACAAGGCTTCCTCTTCCACAAATGCACGCATGTCCAGGAGGCCGAAGTGTTTAGAGAGCTGCCTGGGTGGCACCAGCAGAGTCTAGGAAAATGAGGCCGGAATCTGGAGACCCGGCCACCGCTGCTGCTCTGCCGAATGCGGACTCAGGTGCATCGGGACCACTTGGCCTCAAGTGACAGAAAGCCACCTGGATCAAGGAAGAAGAGGACTGTGCTTCTGTGGTAGCCTGGGCTCAGGGCCAGCTGGACCCAGGAGCAGCGGTGACACAGGAGGAGGCAGCCCGTGTCCTCCTCCTGGCTCCACTTTCTTCTGCACCGTCCTATGCACAGCTCCAACACTGCATCCTCTGTACTCTCAGAGAACAGAGTCGCTGCCACCTGGGCACAACAGCAAAACACCACGAGGCTCCAGCAGCCACAGCTGGGGTGCCAGGGCCGTGGCATAAGCTGGCAGCCAGGGCTGGGCCACCTGCAGACTCTCAGGTGGATAGGAGGAGGGCAGCCCCACCAGGTGGCATGGACCTGCCCTTGCCCTGCCAGGCCTTCCTAGAGAAACAAGAGGAACACTGACTTAGAGAGTAGGTCCCAGAATCGGTCCCTGACACCCACATTTTCATTTCCAATTCAGAAGCTTCCTTCAAATCCCTGATTTGAAATTTCAACTCCTCCTGCACATCACTGGGGCTCCTGCGAACTCCTGAGTCCTAATCTGTGAAGTGGGTATAACACCCTCTCGCCTGTGTGCATCTGTGATACATGAGGAATGTTTAGCAGGATGAAAACAAAGAGCTTCATGGAATATTAGATTCAAACCATGTCCTATCGGTATGGGGCATTATGGGAAGTGGACTGTTCTGGGGCAGCGCGGGACGGAATCATCAGATGACACCGAGTCGACATCTAACAGAGACCACAGTGGATGCCTTGGTCTTAACCGCTGCCTCTGAGCTGGCAGTCCCAACAACAGAAGCCTCGGGGACCCTAGTGTCACCCCCTGGGAGTGCGCGTGTGCCCTGAGTACATAGAGTTCCACCATACAGTTCCAGTTTGCTTTCCCCTTAGGCTCAGCAGTAGCCCGAGTTCAGACCCTTTGGATACTGTTGAGAAGGAGCATGAGGAAGTGGTGAGGACGAACTGCAGCCCCTCCGGAGTCTGAGAGCTCAGATGTTGTCACCAGCAGGGACCCCCTCCCCCGCAGTGGACTGGAATGGAGCACAGCTAGCGTGGAGTGACGGATGGCTTTGTTTCTGTTTTCAGAATATTGACTTTCTTTACTTAGTAAGCAAGGTACATAATCCTGGTTTAAAAAAAAATACTCTGGAAATGGAAAAAGATATAAAAGAATCAATTTAAAAACAAAAACTTGGCCTGGGAGATAGCTTAGTAGAATAGGAGCTTGCCTGGTAAACTCAAGGTCCTAAGTTCAATCCCTGGTACCACCAAAAAAAAAAAAATCCTAACATCCCACCATTCAAGCAACCATAAATATTTGAAAACATCATTATAGGCTTTATGCTATGTGGCACAACAAATAAAACAATACCAAGGACCAAAAGCTAAAAGGATAAAAATAGAAACATATTCTAGTTTTAAAATCTCTAAGAAGTAGATTCTATTTTCCTTGAATTTAAAGGAATAAGAAAGAAATATATGGGATACGATTTCCCCCTAAATTAAGGAAAGCGATTAAGCACACATACAGAACTCGAGTCCTCTTTAAGTTCCATCTCAATTTTAGGTTATTGTCTCCCTCACCAGAGAGGAGGGCAGCGCACCGTTCCCCTCCCTCCCTGGCTCCCAATCACTTAAGCTGTGCCACTGCTGCCCAATTTTAAAATGTTTACATTTCATTTAGCAAACAGAGCTTAGTGAATTTTAATGCCTGCTACTCACTATCACACCCTGGTGCCACCATTCTTGTGTTATTACTGTGCTTCACCCCTGCTTTGTCGAAATGTAAAAGAAAACATACACGGGGAGGCCCCCTTTGGGAGAAGGCTCATTTTCACAGAAAAGCTGACAGGGATCGGGGTTTGTGAGGTTGTGTGTGTTCCTGGTATTTCTAAACCTCGTACCTTCAGCGGATGGATGGTATAACTAGGCTTACAGTTCTTGGAGCACACCCTGGGCTCCATCCTGAGGGCACAAGCCCCCGATGCTCGCTATAGCAGTGGGGCAGGGGCCTGTGTTCTGTTTTGCACATTAATATCTGTATTTTGTCTTTCAATCTGATAGAATTTCTTTCTTATTTTTGAAATTGAGTCCCCCCAGGTGTTCACTGGTGTCGCTATCTCTGAATTGTGCTTTCTTCCTGAAAACACCACAAGCCTTTGCGTCAGGTTTTCTTCAGTCATGTCATCTAATATTTTTCCTTGCCATTTGTTCAGGTCTCTTCCTAAAGAACATTAGTAGTCTTATTTCTCTTACTTCCTGTATACTAATCGTAATGTCAGCGTATGTTGGCAATGGGAGGTGGCATCCTGGATCCACACAGTAACTGGAGAGACTTTGGGAGCTAAGAACCCTAAGTGTCATTTGCATCCTGTTAGCAATGTTCTCTGTCACACTGGTTCTGATTTTGAAGATTCTGAGACTTTGTCCATGTAACATGCTTTTCACACCAGCTTTTTCCCCAAATTCTTCTCATCTTTTTCTGTTGTTTTATAATTTAAAAGTTAGACTTTCTATATTATTTTTCAGTTTTACGGAGCAATTCCGTGGTGAGTTTTTCCACTATTTCCTTGAGCAATTGCTGTCACCCACTCTGCCTTTTGAGGAGGGACTTCCTCCTTCTGTACTCGCAGCTGTTTCATCTTGGTCCTGTGACGCAGGGGTCACGGATGGGTCCCTCC
Source organism: Capromys pilorides (assembly GCA_004027915.1). Classification (NCBI taxonomy): domain Eukaryota; kingdom Metazoa; phylum Chordata; class Mammalia; order Rodentia; family Capromyidae; genus Capromys; species Capromys pilorides. The sequence continues at coordinate 20,525 of PVKN010005280.1, read as the reverse complement.
GAGTGCCTTTTGTTCCGAATGGAGTCTAGGACTCGAAACATAGTGAGGCTGACAAGGGGGACATGACAACCCTGCACTCCCCTGTGCCAGGGGCCACCACGGCTCCTGGGTGCGGCATGTCCCTTACTGTGTGCCCTCACCAGGGCCTTTCCCTTGGTCACAAGAGGGCTGGGAGGCCGAGCAGAAAGTGGGTCCAGCTGCACCAGCGTAGACTGGTGACTTCACTGTCAGGGCCTCAAACGCCTCGTGCAAACACAGCGATGACACCAGCAAGTGAATGAAAGCCCAGCAGAATAGAATTGCCCCTATTTTGGCTTTTTAAAAATGTCTAACCACCCGCATGCGCGTCTAGCAGGTCCTCGCTCTCTCCTCCTATCTGTCTGCCGATCTGTCTAAACACAGGAAGAATGTAAACAACACATACTCAAGGGCATTTTTCTGGGTGGCAAAGATGCAGGTGATTTTAATTTGTTTTATGCATTTCTACATTTTCAAACTCTCCCAAAAAGAAAAGAACATGTGTTATTTATATTGCCAAAGAAAAACACAAGGCTTACAAAAATACTGCTGTCGTAGGGTGGTGGCAGGATGGCCAAGCCAAGGAGAGGCGAAGGGTCCAGCTTGGCAGGTGGCAGACAGAGCCGCCTCCTCTCCTGGCTCCTGAGCTCTGTCTCCAGGCTCCGCTGCTCCCTGTCAGGTGGAGATCCTGAGGTTCTGGGGTCCGCTGTGGCACAATGGCTCCATGGGACAATCTCTTTAACCTGAAACTCGGGGCCAGGCATGCAGTAGTAACTCCCCGAACATCAGATCCTTGGCCTCTGTCGAAAACTCCCAGCTGGATTATGGCAAACCTTTGAGAGGTCCAGGCCAAAGCTGCAGCCAGGGAGAACTCCTGAACAATACTGTTTATTTATACAGCAGGGAGATTGAAATCATTATGCTTTGACGGGCAGGAGCTATTTATAGACCTGGTTCCCAGCGAGCTGCTGGAGCAGGGCTCTCCCCGACACAGCCACCAACCCCTCAGCTTGGCCGTAAAACTGCATGGATATTGGAGTGGGCCTCTGCCTCTCAACCACATGAAAGCAAACGCCCTTCCCTGTTCCATTAAGCTAAAATCACTCCCTGCAGTCGGCAGGCACGGGACTGTGGGGGCTCATGAAAACCCTCCAAAAAGGATGAGGTGGAGCTGAGAAGCAAGAGCGAGAGCCAGCAATCCCCGGCCACTCCCCCCCAAGTCCAAGCCGAGGGGTGATGGATTTCATCCCAGGCCTGGGGCTAGGAGAGCTCTTCACTGCCCAAGTCCTTCATGGTCACACCCAAGTATGGCTGCAACAGGCTCCAGCCAGAGCCATGGTGTCCATATGGCAGTTGTGAAGCAGGGCTTGGGTGGGTGAAGCTGAGAAGGCCAACAGATACCGGGGTCTGGCACAGGCAGAGGCAGAGAGGCAGGGAGAGTGTGCAGCACAACTGGATAAGAAGAAACAGGAGCTACCCTGCTACGGCAGGGCCTCCACCAAGGCAATGGCACACAGCAACTGCGTGCTAGGGCTGCCTGGCTGGACACTGATATTCTTGGGCAAAATCTGGATGGAAAGGGAGCCTGCTGGAGGTGGGTGCTGAAGTTAGCCTTTTGTCCTCAAGCCATAGCCTTCGCCCAAGGTCTGGAGCTGTCATGAGCTGACTGGGGCCCAGCCTGGAGTTCCCATCCTGGGCACAAGTTCTTTCTGCCTTCCGGCCGACTGGATATTTCCGGAGAGCCCCAGAGAGGCCGTTTGGAGCAGGACCTCCACAAATACCTTCAGCCAAGTTTTCAAAGTGAGGGCACTGAGCAAAAACCAGACTCTTCTTTTTAACTTTCAACATGCATCTGAGTCCAGGGGAAACACACAACACATGTTTTTAATCCACCGACACTTAAATCATCAAGACATTGGGGGCCGATGGTTTGGAGGCCAACATGAAGGCTGCAGCCTTTTAAAGACTTTCTTCCATTTCTCTCGCAATCAGGAAGCAGTCTTTTTCCAAGAGGAAGCGAGTTTCAACCCCAAAGGGGATTCTGCGTTTGGTTCCAAGCACAGCCCCCTCAGAGGCCACGCAGACCAGGACCTTGGCCAAGGCCAGGGCTTGGCTGGTTGAGCAGACAGCATCGGCTGTCTAGGGAGCCCCCGCTCCAAGTCAGCCCTGCTCTGCAGAAGGCCCTGCAGGACTGTGTTCCCAGAGAAAGAGCAGGAGGGGCTCGAGACTGGGGAGCAGAGGTGCTCAGAGGTGAGCTTGCATGCCAGGAGCCACCAACACGCACAGAGGACAGCGCAGAGCTGGCTTCACACCTGTGACCTGGGCCGCCGCTCACCACACCTACGACCCACAGCAGCCTGTGGTCTCTGCTGAGAGAATGTCAACCTCCCTTACTCAGAAATGAGAAGAGGAAACATTCAATAATAAGAAAGTAAGCAGAGAGAAGGACATACCAGTGCAAGTCAGGAAACCCTATGGCCTGGCGAATTCCGCTGGACTTCGCCAACAGCTGGCCCCGGTGGCTCCTACAGCTGGACTCCACACATCTCACTCTCCACTCTCTGGCTCTCGGGCTGGAATAACATCAGCAGGCAGCCTGCAACTCAGACAGGCAAAGGTCAATTAACGCAAGTTGGAAGGTGCAGACTGTCGTGCCCAGTGCATCCCACATGCAGGCTGCCAGCACAGACAGCAACTCGGAAGGCCTTGCTACGGAGAGAACACCAGGGGCTCAGCCACTTTCCCACCCCAGGAAAAAAATCTGCAGCCTCTAGGCATGAGAAGAGGAAAGGCGTGGCCTGGCTCACGGTCTCAGAGCATCAGTCCATGGTCCGCCCATCCCAAGGCTGCAAAGGTAATGGAGTGCGGCAGAGGGTGGCTCTCCCACGGTCTCCAAGAGTCAGTGAGCAGAGAGGCAGAGAGGAAAGAGCCCTCTGTAAGGAGCCATAGCTGTCCCCAGTGTCCTGTCCCCGAGACCCACCACACCACACCCAGCAGAGTGCCTTGGAGTCCCCCAGGCAGGTCCCAAGCCAATCAAGTTGGTAGGTAAGGTTAGCTGCCACGGGCAGCAGTAACAGAAAATGTTCAGTGCCCAGCCTCTTGGCACTTATCCCGTGGACCTCTTCCTGGGTGCCACACTCCATTGCTGCCCCGGAGTGGGGGGCAGGGGCTGGGGCACACCCGCTCCTCCTTCACTGTTCTTGGAGTGGTGAGTCCTCGCTCCACACCCAGGAGCTGCACCCCTGCTGAGGCTTGCAGGGCAGTACACCCGTCCCTCCTCTGGGCAGCATGCCACCCTCAGTGGCTCCAACCGTCTGGAGGTGACTGTACCCCATGCCTAACGTGCAGTCTACAGCACAGGGCAGCATGGTTACCCCGGCATCAGTGGCGTCTGGCTCCGTTTCCTCAGGGCTCACTGTGTGACTTTCCTCTGTCTGCTTGGCATCTCTGGGCTTCAAAATCCCCTGCTGTGAAATTAGGACAGCCGCAGTGTCCACACCACAGGGTTCCCAGGGGCATTGAATGGCCAGCACATGCCCAGCAGCGCACACAGGGCCTCCCCTACTGTGCCTGCTCTCTGTCACCATCTTCCTTATTGTTGGCCCAAAAGCCAGCGAGCACAGAAGCACGTGGTCGCCCAGAGCTTGCTCCCCACAAACCCTGGCTGTCACCAGTCCTCCCCAGCGTCCCTCCACCTACCAGTGAAGTGGCATCAGCAGCAGACAGTGGTAGCCCAAGGATCTCAGGCCATTGGGTAGTGGGGTGGGGAAGACGTAAGGGCACGTGGCCAGGCCTAACATCACTGGGGCCACCCTCAGTGCACCCTGACCCAGCCTCCCCCCTGTCTGCTTGCTGGGTTTGGGCTGGCAAAGCAGATAAGGAAGGGAGAGAGGGAGGAAGGGAGGGTCAGAGGAAGAGAGGGATGGAGGGACAGCGGGAGGATGGGAAGGCAAGGGAGAGGAGAGAAGAGAGGGAGAGCGGAAATAGGAAAGGGGACAGCACAAGGTGGACCTCCCCATCACTGGCTGTATTTTTTAATTATTTATTTATTTGGTATAGCATCTTGCTGCTTAGCTCAGACTCATAGTGATCCCCCATCTCAGCCTCCCTGGGAGCTGTGATTACCCCCATGGTGGCCCACACGGCGGAGGCCCTGTGTGGCCTGGATTTCGGGGCCAGCATGGCATTCGATACAGGGTACTGAACTTGGGTCTTCATGTTTGCCAGGTAGGTGCTTAGACCGCCATACTATTTCCCTGGCCCCCTTCATCATCTGCTTGCTCCAGTTTGCTCTGCTGTTTCGTAGCAAGATGTCTTAAGAGCCTGGAAGAAAGGTGAGGGAAAGCACGAGTCCCAACAGCCAGAGAGGAACATGAGCCATGCTGCCTCCTGGGACAGCAGCTGCCCCCAGGCAGCACAAGGAGACAGAGGCCTCTCCAAGGAGCTAGGGGTTTCCATGTCCAGCCTCAGAGGGAAAGAAAGCGGTGGGTGCACTGTGTTTGTGTCAGAGAAGGGTGCGTCACTCCAGCAGCTGGGCACAGCTCGGACCAGAGAGCAGAAGGCAGACGGGAGAGCAGGCCCCACAGAGCTCGTCTTTCCTGCTGCCGAGGCAGGAACAGGGCAAGCACTGACAAGCCACACTTTTGTGAAAGGATGAGCCGACAGGACGGGGCCTCCTCTACCCACCCCGTGGACGCACGCAACAGGGCAGCTCACCAGTCAGAAGGTCAGGGGAGCCAGAGCTGCACATTCGGCCAGAAGTGTTCCGACTGAGGCCGTCCCACCCTGGCATCTGCGTCTAAGCATGCGGCTTCATGGGATGTAGTGAGAAAGAGCTCTGGAGAGAGGGATAGATGGAGACAAGAGAGACACAGGGAGTGATGGGGAGAGGTAGAAGAAACAAACAGGAGAGGGACCAGGACGGAGGTGGAGGGAAGGCTTTCCAGGGACCTGAGGTCAGGACAGCTTGGATCTGGGGAGTGCAGTAGACGAGTACACTGCTTCTGACCAGGTCTGCAGATGCCAGGTAGCCCTGCCACCCACAGAGTGCTCAGCATCTGCCACCAGGCAGGGTTGGCCAAGGCCATTTGGGGCTGAGCAGGCTCAGGTGGAGAGACACTCTGAGCTAAACTGTCCTGCACAAGGCTGGGCCTTAGTGGGGGAGCCACCCTCACTGTGCCTCAGTTTACTGAACTGAAAGGTGCAGCATAAACCTCAGTCCATAAGGGTTCCCAAGAGGAGAACAGCAGAGACAAAAGCCCTGAGCTCATGGACGAGACCACACCTTGCAGCACCCACAACGTGGAGAGTGGCTCGTGCTCGTCACGCCCTCAAGGCCATCTCCACGGGACCTGGTGGCAGTGGAAGGGAGACGGCATCCAGTTCACGAAGGGACACCACTCCCTAGGGCTCCCACCATTCTCCTTCCAGGTCTGGACCAGGAAACCAAAACTCATCTCAGCCATAAAGAGCTACCCTGTCTTTTCCAACTCTGTCTGTCCAATGAGTGCATTAAGTGCAGCTCTCAGAGAAGGAAAACGCGGACTGTTAAGTCTCCAGAGCCTGTGTGGCCAGGAGGGGAACAGGGGCCTCTGAGACCTGTGAGCTTCTCTGGACACCCAGTGTCCCCTGCTGGGTGAGCATTAGTCAGGATGCCCATTAGCCCTGGCACTAACTGGGCATCCAGGGTCAGGCCTGGACAGAAGTAGAGCAAAGTTCACGCTTGAGAAGATGGATGAGACGGGAAGATGATCTTGCAGACGTGACCAAGTGACCAAGCAATCAATCCAAGAACAAAGTGCTTTATCCCCGCCAGGAAACTTACTTATAACGTGGCCTGCCCTTTGCCTCTTCCAGTCAAACAGAAGCAAGTTCGGCCCTGCAACGTGTGGCCGCAGCTTATACTATGCGAGAGCCAACTTGTCAGGACCAGTGAGCTCCCAGGACAGCACCCTTGCCTGGCCCTGCCAGGAGTCTGTGTGAGCCCCACCCTCACGCCAAAAAGCAAAGGTCAGAACGTGTGGGCTCAAGTCCACTCTCCATTGCTTCTAAGGCAGGGCCTTAGTTTCCCCCCTGTCCTGAAGAAGGGACAGGTTCAGCCAGGACATAGCAAGCCAGAAGCCACTCTGTCAGCTCAGATCCTATGAGCCCCTTGAAGGAACGGTGCAGGGGCCCATAGGAAGAGCCAATAGCCCGTCAAAGGCTTGGGAACCAGCTTAGGCCCTGTTTCCAGGAAAAAGGGGGGAGCCCAGCTGGAGGCCACAGAAAGGCCCTAGCACTGTGTCAGCCTGAGTCATGCATTTGAACACGCCTCAGCCACAGGCAGCTCTCGGCAGCTACCATTGCTCCTTCACTGAGGAGCGGTGTTTTCTGCTCCCAGGGGGAGGGACTTCCGGTGAGGCAGCCTAAGCTCCCGTCTCTGTAATGCAGCTTTGCATGGGCACCCTGGCCACCTTTTCTGGGCCCTGCCCCACAAAACAGCTTACACCACCAGCAACCAATATGTGTATGACTTTAGCAGCTCGCTCTTCCCCCAGAAGCATTTGAGTATAAAGTGCTAAATATGCACCCTGCCATCATGGACTTGCTCCGAACCTAGCACCGGGGCCTGGCAGCCTCTTTCTGTGCAGATGACACTGTTCTTCTGGGAGGGCACCTCACCCAGGCTGACGGAAGCAGAGCTTCTGGGCTTTGGGCCATCACTCATTCATTCATTCCTTCATGTCACAGGCAACGGAACCCACTGTGACCCGGAATATGGCCCTGATGAAGAGCCAGCCACGTGCACGTAAACTGGAGACACGGGTGGCACAGACCCTGCCCGAGCACTCTGGGCACCGCCTTTCCCAGATGAAACACACAGGCGCAGGCTCACCACAGTTCACCCAGTAGGTGGACAGAGGGACCAGGAGGAGCAGAGGGCCTCGGCAGGCTCCTTGTGGGGGCCCTGGCCACAGCCCTGCAGCTCCTCTGCGACACTTGAGGATGGATATCTGGCCACCTGCACAGCCAGGTCTCTCACCCACACCCTGGCAGGAGGACTCCCCAGGAGCAGATACTTGGGGGGCGGGGGCTTCCCAGGCTCCCACAGCTTACGTGGCTCCCTTGGGACAGCTGCATTTCTCAAGCCAGGGCCCATGTCGCAATGCATAGCCAGATGAGGCAAGAGAGACACCATGTGCCTGTCCAGTATTTCCAGAGAACTGAGGGAATACTACCAGAAACCAGAGTCCTAGGGCACCCCTCCCCCAAATTCCCTGCACCTCGCTCTTCAGCATTGAGGTCCCTGTGGTCTTCCTTCTGTCCAACACACCTAGAGAAAAGTGGAAGTAAATGGCCCTGAGCACCAACCAGGGCCAGGCAGGATTTGGGCCCTGCACTGCCCTCCGGGGTGCATGGGGTGCAGTCAGCCCCAGGCTACACATGAGGAAGCAGAGGCTGGGAGACCCCAGCAAGGTCTCTCCAAAACATCCTGGATGAGGGTTAAGTGGATCTGGGGCCCTAAAACTCTAATGCCCTCTGCCTCCAAGCCCTTGCCTGTGCCTGCTTGGGGTGGGGTCCTCGGCTGGTACAGCTCATCTAATCCTAGCAGCAAGCTTCCAGGGCCACCGCCTGCACTTTGTACCCTAACAGAGCAGGAAGCACAACTCAAAGAAGTGCCACACAGAAAGGAGCCGCAGGCGTCCTGCCCACCCGAGAGCCCCAAGCCTGGCTGCTGGCTGGGGCCTTGGGCCTCCCGGCTGGCCTGGGCCTGCATGCCACTGAGTGGCTCCCGTCCCTCCGAGTTTCAACACGGAGATGCTCCCTCGTAGCACTCCCGGGAGATCCCAAGGATTTCCCCTATTCTCCTCCCACTCAGAGCCCACGCCTCGCCCAGTTATGCATGTCCTAGAAGCCCAGATTAATCACATGCAGCCTGCAGACACAATTAAGAGTGAGCTTTGGGGGAAGTAAAATGCCGTGTTGTAACCTGAAGTCAAGGACAAGTCCAGGCTCGGGCCAGCTCTGGGGGTGTCCTGGGCGAGACCCTGCCCGCGCTCCTCCCCTTGGGAGAGCAAGTCACTAGGCAGGAATATAAATCACTGTCCTTTTCTTTCACCATGCTGGGACGGTAAAATGCAAAAGTCGCACCTAAGTTACGCATTTCCTAATCCAATAGACCAGAGCTTTAATGCAAGAGCCCATGCATTCCCCCTCCTCCAAAACACTCATCAGAAAATCTTTCATTCAGTGCCTTTGATGTGCCTGGCCCAGGGAAAATATTCAATTACTACTATTTGAATGAATTTATTCATTCCTTTCCCTGATTCATGTACTTTTTCATAAACAAGTGGAGTTATGGATGAATGAATGGAGGTCCTGTGCCTGGAGCTTGGTGTCCATGGAGTCTGCCTGGGGGGCAAGGTGTGTTTAGAGGCAGGCTGGGGTGGGGGGACCACAAGTGACTCTGAGACCCAGAAGCCTCAAGCCCTGGGGCAGATGACTCCCGCACCTGTGTGGCCTTCTTTATTAAAAAGACAAGGAAGTTCATGGCCAGCATGGACTACATAACAAAACCTTGTCTTCAGAATCAACACCCCAAGCATCGACAGCTGCAGAAACAGGAGCTATGCAGACCCAGCAAGACGCCTGGCCAGGAATGAGGAGCAAGCAGGACAGGAAGATGCCTTGGCTAGTGGTCGCGTCATCAACTCCTGTAACTGTAACATAAGGCAGGATGTGGTGAGTATGATGGGAAAGAGCTAGGCAAGGCGTCCTGGGTCCACACAGGGGACGGACCGTGACGGTGCAGAGGACGCAGCAGAGGAGGCACAGGTCTGGCTCCACACAGCCGTCCTGACCACAGCCGGTGTCACAGCACTGGCCGAGGGCACGCAGCCTGCTCAGGGCTGTCCAGGTGACACGACCGTGCTCAGGAAGTGGCTCAGCCACACCTGCATGGTCCAGGGCAGGTGTTTCTCAGGGAAGCACTGGCTGTCAAGGGTCGCAGGCTATTTCCCTAGAAGTCCAGTTGGGGCCTAAAGAGGGTGCAGCCCCGGGCAACCCGGGCCATCTCAGTGAAACGCGCCTGATGCAGATGAAGAGACGGGAGTTAGGAGAGGGGAGCCAGCCTCCTGCACCAGCCGGGCGGGGGCAGGTCTAGGGTTGGCCCCCTCTGAGCACACCACAAAGCTCTTTCACTCCAGTCAACTGTGAGATGCAGGGGACCCCACATGGCATTTGTACCCCTTCTGCGGGCACATGGGAAAGTGGCCAAAGGACAGCATGACCCAAGGGTCCGCTCAGGACGCCAGACGCATTAAACTCATTAGAAGCCATTAAGATGGCTGGGTGCTGAGGTCAGGAAAGTTAGATAAACACACTCCGGAGGAACGAGTTCTGCCTTTCTTATAACTGCTCCCACTCATGCAGCCCTGCACCCTAAGAGCCAGACGCCCGAGAACCTGCCGCAGCGCTGGGGGCAATGACCCACTCCACCCCGATGCCAAGTGGCACTTGAAAAGCATGCTGGAGACAGGCTGCTTGCCTGGGTCCTCTCCAACGGGGCAGACAGAAAGGTCCACCTGCAGGAAAGGTCCCCTGGTCCCTCCTGTGAGGACACCCCGAGCCTCTATTTGGGGCCTACTACACACAGAGGTGGCCGAAAGATGTGCTCCTCCCTGGGACAGAGGGCCCTGGGCTGGAGCTCTGTGCCCACCTGTCACCAGTCAGGGACCACCAGCCACCCAAGCAACCACATCCCCAGTCACCGTGGAGGCTCTCTGTCTCCCAGCACCAAGCGATTCTCACATGCAGCACCTCTCACCCTCACCAACAGCCCTACAAGGGGAACCTCATTGTCCTGATTATATGAATGAGAAAACCGAGGGCTACAGAGTTTAAATGGCTTGCCGGAGGTCACGGCCGGTAAATCGAAGGGACCAGTGGAGCCATCTCCCTTTCCCACAGCTCAGAGCGCCATCTCCGCTCCTGTCTGCAGCCCGAGACCTCACACATAGGAGGTGTTGACTACTTGTTTGCAGGGTATGCGGACAAGCAGGTGAATGAAGAGGGTGAGTCTGAAAGCCCAAAAGGCTTTATCCCAATTTTTATAGCTGAGTCCCTCAGTAAGAGGGGTGAGTGGGGGGGACACACAGACTATTGATTAAATCATCTCCTGAACTGTTTTTAACTCAGTGAAAAAAACTCTAACTTTATGACTTCCGACCCATTCTTAGTCAGCACCACAAAAATGTCATAACTAAGGTTTATTTGCAAGCCAGGCTTTCTTTTATACTAGGCAAAGAGCTGGTGTCCACAGAGAAGCCACCTCCGCATGCACACCATGCTGTCTGCATCAGCACACTGGGACTTTGTAGTACCTCAAAAATGAGGGGCTCTACCCATTAGCAATTCCAGCAGGGGATTGTGGGGTTCAGGGCTGTTATGTGACTGGCCAGAGGGCGGATAGCTCAGCGAAGCCTGGGAAACCAAAGGACACCGTGCTGGCACCCCTGGACCTGCCCCCGCTGTCCCCAAACACCCTCCACCCCCAAACGAGATTGAGCCCTTGAACTTGTCGCTGCTCATGTGCAGTTGGCTTTAGCGTCACATCTCAGGGGCCAACGAAGTTTCTAAATAGGCACTGTGGACACAGAACCCAGAATAAACACAGAGAGAAACTGAAGGGCTTCGAGGAGGCTGTTCGGAGCATTTTTCGTGCTTGCTGTCATTTTCAAAAATAAAGCAAATGATCTCTCATGGTCTCGGGGTTCCCTTCATCTTGAGGGATAGGAGAAAGGAGGGAATCAAGCTTTTCAGGACTGAAGCCACAATGCCCGCCTGCCTCTCCTGCCAGGCAGGTCACCGCTCTCGGCAAAGCCCCAGTGGAGGTGGGATCTGGAGTTCCAGGAGTACCTAGGAGCCTGCGCAGGGTCTACACACCCTCAAGGGGCCCCCGATCCTTGCCCCGCCCCTTCCCTCCTGTCCCAGCCTGGCCTGCCTCTGCAGGCCAAGGAGCCGGTGTTGAGCCTCCAGCCAGCCCCGAAGCTTCAGGGAGTCCTTGGCAGGCGGCCACCGAGGGCTGCGCAAACCTGGCTGCTCCTGGTGCCCGGCTCCGGGACTGGGCAGACAATCACCTTGTGTTTCCCCACCTTCCCAGCCTGCGGCCAGGAGCTGGCCGGCTTGGAGATGCTGAATGGGCCGTTTGTTATGAGATCAAAGGGCCACCTGAGGGAGCGCCCCGCGGCTGGAGGCTGGAGCAGGCCCAGGCCGCATCCTCCCTGCCTGCCAGGTCCCGGGCTTTTCCAAACAGCCCACCTTGCTGGGGCATCTCTCACCCCACTTGTAAGCGCACTTCCCTCCACAAAGCACCTGACCCCGCCCTAGGGCCACACTCTCCAAGGTCCTGTGTCCTCTGTCTCCTCTATGCGCTGTGTCCTTGTCACTGTCCTCCAGCCCAGACAGACGCCACCCAGCTCCTCGAGTAGCTGCAGGACTCCCAGGGCACCCACCAAACCTCCTGGACCCCACCAACTGTCATGAGTCGTGCCTGGGCCCTGCGTGGTGACACCAAAGGTAGGTGGCCTGAAGGGAGCAGAAGACAGTCCTATGGGCTCCCCAGATGACACTATGCAGGATGCGTGGCACTACCCAGGGTGGCAGCTGCCACTGACACAGGCAGAAGATTCAAAAGGTGACCCTGTGGGGGCTGCACACTGCCTGGGGACAGTCTCAGCCGTCTCCCAGCAGTGCCTATCACTCCGACCAGTGCGCACTCACACCAGTGCACCCCTTGGGATGCCACCTGATCCTATCCCACACCCCAAACACCCTGAGTCCCTCCCCAGGGCCTTCTGGGATGACCCAGAATCTCCGCTCTGGCTCACAACTTTGAATCCAGCGACCCAGGTGCCCCTCTTGGGCTTATTTGGCCTCTCTGCCACGCTTCTCTCTGCCGCTTCATCTCTGAGTCCACTGTGATGTCCCGGAGTCCCAGCACACTCAGCCACGTGACATGCCTGCCTGGAGCTTCCCTGGCAATCAAGGCGGTGGTACAGAGCAGCTTGCACGGCAGTGTGCTAGACAGTCTCCTCTTGCTCCTCCAACCCCTAGTGCCTCCTTCCTGCACTGTAGCCAGGGGGCCCTCGCTGGGGGTCCCAGCCCTCTGCATGTGCTTTTTCGGCCTCCTGGGATGCTTCTGCCCAGCTTTGCCTTCTTAGTTCAAGATTCTGCTCAAGAGCTTCTCAATGAAAACAAACTTTGCTCTTCCTGGCATCCCCACCTTCAAAGTAAGGTGCTTGGAGCAGGGCTTGGTTCATGTGTCCTGCCCGGTGTGCTGGGCACACACATCCGTGCATGCAGGACCACTCCACCTTGCAGACTTGCTCTTGAGCGTCTCAGTACTGTCTCCTCCCTCATCTGTGGGACCTGAGCCTGGCTCCGCGGAGGGCCCTGAGCTCACAGGCCTTGCCCTGGCGGAGGACAATGCATTCATAAAAGTCCCCCGGGTATGAAGACAGGTGTGGTTTTACTTGGCTCTGATTCCAACCAGAGGCAGAAGAAGCAAGTCGTCTTCATCTTGTGAGTCTTGGGACCTCCTCCACGCACCCCACCCCCACAGGGGCTGAATGCGGCCTAGGACACATTGCCAGGTCTGTCTGCCCCGGTCCTGGGCACAGGAGGTTCTGGCACTCACAACCCCCACTGTTCCCCCAGGCCCTGCCCTGCCTGTCCCTGAGGGCGTCTCCCACCCACAGACGGTCCGGTGAGAACAAAGGAATAGAGTCAGCACCCTGCTCCCGTCACTCACCTGGGCAGTTCCTTTCCGGCCACTGGACTCTGGCTTCCTGGACCAGGCTTGAGCTCTAGTACCTCGCTCACTCCCAGCCTCAGTGCCCACTTCATCTCCACAAGGGTGGGAGGCAACAGCGACACCTACGCACTCCCACCTTGTGGCTCTCCTGGGACACAGGAGAAATGCACCTTGCAGCCAACCCAGCCCAGCTGGGTGTGGGGCCCAAAGTTCCAGGTGCATCTCAGGTATTGCCAGGATTCTGGCAGGAAGCTGATGTGGGCATCACTGAGGGCACACGCTGCAAGACCCTGAGCCTGATCAGCCCTGAGAACTGGCTTTGCCAGCCTCTGATAATAGCAGGGCCAGGGCCAGGGCCAAGCCCCTTGCTCCGCTTCTACCACCACCAGGTCTCCAGGGCAGGCCCCAGAGCATGCTCCCTTATTCACTTTCCTCTCCACCCACCTGGACACTGGGCCACTCCAGCCCATACAGACTGCCTGCCATGGCCTCCTGCCTGCCTTGGCCTCCTCCCAGCAAAGACTGCTCCCCCTCCTCCACTGCACAAGTCTTGTGGTCAGATACTCTGGTGGTGGAGGGAAGGCTGGCCTGACCCCTAGCCTCTGTGCGATCTGAGCTGCACTACCTGAACCCCGGATGCCTGCTCTTCCTACCCCTCCCACCACACCCCGGGCTTGAGCGAAGTCCCCTCCAAACCTCAGCCTGCTGCAGCCTCTGGGCTGCTGGCCCTGCTAGACACTGCCCCACCACCCCGGAAGCCTCTCAGCTTGTTCCTGCTGCTCATCCTCCCTCTGCATCCAGCCTCTTTGGGTCTCCTCTTGGGCTCAGAGAGCTGCTCCACACTGCCCAGGGGCTGTTGAGCTTTCTTTGAGCCAGGGCCTCAGGCATCTCCTAGAGTGACCCAGCCCGTGATGCCTTGTGTCAGGACGGCCACCCAGAGGGCCCTGATACATGGACCCCGGGAAGTGCTCCACCCTCTCTCATGAATGATGCTGCTTCTCCACCTAGCTCTGCGGCCCCACTCTGCCCTGGTGACATAAAGTGGTTAGTACCACAAGGACTGAGCCACCTGCTTAGGCTCCTAGAGAGCCCATAGGGGTGGAGAGCAGGAACAAAGGGTGAGACCATCCCTGATGCTTTCCAGACCATCCCTGATGTCCCTGCCAGGGACAGGCCCCCTACCTACCCCACTGGCCACTCCAACGGCAGGAAGTAGGACTGAGGGAAACTTTGAGCAGGAAGAGGCCCGGGGACAGCTCTACGCTCTCACTGGCTCTGGCGCAGTGTTAATCCTAGTCCAATTCTAGGGGATCGTGAGCTCCAGCTCTGCCGTGCTCCCTGGGTGACCTCAGAGGGATGCGACAGGAGTGAGCCTCACACCCCAGACCTGCTTTCCTCAGCCACTCTTCACCCCAAGGAAGCTTGCCCTGAACTCGGGCTTCACAGTGATCGAAAGATCTTGGCTGGTTCCAGAAAGCACAGACCTATTGCAACACCAGACCCGTGCCCGGCAAAGAAATTCCTGTTGGGCCCATGAATCAGTGTGTGTGTTTGGAAGAACACCAATATTTATTGGGGTTTAACAAGAACCCACACCGATGTGTATCTCTGAGCTTTATCTACATGTCCCTTATAGAGTTATTAAAACACCAAAATATAATTTTAATAATCAGTGGGATTTTAATTAACATACAATAATGGTTCTCACTCAATGGAATGTCTCAGATTCAGAAAGTAATTACTCATTCACGACACTTAATTTGAAGTGTACCACAGATTCCTATCTCCTGAAGCCACAAGAAGTTAGATCATAATAATTCTTGTTAGAACTTATAGAGCAAGTTCACTTCTCAGGAAGGATGGAGACCGGGGTCCAAAGGAGGAGGGGAGGAGGGGAAGAGCTGGGAGCCAGCTCGGCAGCCCCCAAGGATGGCGGCTGAGTGTGATCTCGGGAGGAGTGTGCACGGGCATCGACGCACTCCCCTGTCCGCACCTGGTCCTCGGGGTTGGACTCCTCCAAGCGCAGAAAGCTCATTACCACACAGCAGGTGCTGTGGGCAACTCAGAAAGGGCCAGAACCTGCATCTACCAGATGGAGGAGGTGGAATGTGGCCCGATGCCCTCCCTGGAGCCCATGAGTGTGGCCCCTCTGGATACATGCACTGTCCTTGATCACCCATGAAGGTGTGCCAAGGTCACAGGTCTGGAGGGTGTGGGCAAAGGCCCAAGGATGTAAGGTTTGGGGTAAGACATGGATGCCAGCATGGCCACAATCAGAAGATCACATTTGAGGATCCTGGGCCCCCACACCCTACAGCGGAGTTTTCTCCAGCTGGCGCCCTGGACTCTCGTTAACATGTGCCAAACCCTCTCCAAAGCCACCTCATCTCAGAAGTGGCCCCAAGCCTCGTGGCTCCTGATGCATACAGGCTGAGGTCCGACCCTGTGCAGGGCCAGCTGTGGTTACACTCAAGCTAAAGGAGCGAGCCTGCTTCTCTCCAGATATGTCCCTCAGACGTTCTCGGCATGTAAGTGAAGGACAGCTACACAGGGCTGGCTGCTGCTGTAGGACCCATGACGATGACCAGCTTAACCTCCCCAGAGTCAGAAAGAGCCCGTTCATTTAAATATGCCACTGTCATAGCCAGGAAGGTGCTTATTTTAAGTCTTTTCCACCTGCACCCTGAAACCAGAGTTCACTGTCAGGCGCAAGAGCACCACCCTGCTCACCATGGCAGTGGTTCTCATCCAGGGAAATGGTGGTGCTCCAGGGCACATCTGGCCAGGCTTGAGTGTTGCTGGCATCTAGTGCATGGGAGGCAGGGACGCTGCTCTGCACTCAGGTCACAGCACAGCGTCCAGCCTCCAGGACACAGGCCTCTCCATCCATGATGTGGGGGCGCCCCAGCAGAGGAATCCTGTTCTAGATCTGCACCTGGCCCCAGCGCCATCAGAGACGCAACAGGGACAGCAGGCATCGTGCACATGCAGTCTCCACCTTATGTGGCATGGGAAACAGTGTTCCCTATCCTACCTGTGAGGCGACTGAGGCTCTCAGTGGTTAAATAGCTTGTATGTGGTATACACAGAGAGAAGTGCAGATGGTCTACGATCTGTCTGCACTCAACACCCCCTGTACCCCACACTGGCATGCTGAAGGCATCATGGAAGCTGGGAGACCCAGGTCCTCTTCAGACCCGCCGGCCCAGCAGACGAAGGCCATGCACCCTGTCTGACTCTACGGTGTCTTCTCAGAGTTCATGTTGAAACCGAGTCCCCAGGGCATCAGTCACAAGAGGGTACCCTTTGAGGGTGACTAAGTCAGGAGAGCTCAACCCTCACTGATGGGAGTAGCATGCTTGACAAAGACCCTGAGGCTGCAGGGCATGCCCTTCTGCATATCTGTCTCTGCCACCACACCATGTGAGGATCCAGCATCCCTGCGGGTGCTGCAGCAAGGCGCCATCTTGGAAGCTAAGAACAGCCCTGACCAGTCCTCCGTCTTGCCGCTTCCTTCATCCAGGACTCTGTGCTTGCAGATCAACACAGACATTGATTGCTGTTCCTCATAAATTGCCCAGTGTTGAGAATTTTGTCATAGCAGCACAAACAGACCAACACAGAAGCCAAAATCAAAATCAGGAATGCCTCAGAGGACCTCAGATTTCACTACACACAAAAACTGGGTCACCATGGGTCAAAGCTCCTCTTGGTGTTCGACACATGGAACTCGGTTTTCCCCAGGTTTTGTCTCCCAAAGATGAGGAGTCACTGTCATTGCTTTGAAATTCATAAGGACAGGCCAGCTTCTGGGAGACAGTCAGGACGTGTGAACATGCCATCAAGTCAGCCATGTGGACTTGGCTTTGAGGCACAAAGTTATCCTGTGCTGCTCATGTTCCCGGCTGGGGGGGGGCGGGTTCTAGAGCCAAATGCCCCAGGGAATACCACTCTCTGGTGTCATCGTGGATTTGAAGGATCCAAGGGAACAACCCATACCATTAAGAATCAATTCCATTCCTCTCATTGAAGATTGAGCTCAAGTGGAGTCGGGGCTCACGTGGAAGAAAAAGGGGGTTTTCATGCTCTCTTGATGTTCTGTGTATTGGACTGTAGGTGGAGAAACTGAGGCACACAGAGAGACAGGGTTCACCCCAGGTATATCTGGGGCTGTGGCTCATGGATCCCAACATGGTACTTTATTCTAGAGCAGGGCCACCCCAGTTGGAGTCCTCCTTTGTGTGTCCTTACAGAACTGCTTAGTATCTGCAACTGAAGCAAGAGGGAGGGGTGAGACCTAGCATGGGCTGTTCCCCTTCCTCATCATTTCAGTGATGTTCTTTGCATAAAAGTGATTAAAGGAGGACTGGTCAAGGCTGTTCTTAGCTCCCAAGATGGCGCCTTGCTGCAGCACCCGCAGGGATGCTGGATCCTCACATGGTGTGGTGGCAGAGACAGATATGCAGAAGGGCATGCCCTGCAGCCTCAGGGTCTTTGTCAAGCATGCTACTCCCATCAGTGAGGGTTGAGCTCTCCTGACTTAGTCACCCTCAAAGGGTACCCTCTTGTGACTGATGCCTTGGGGACTCAGTTTCAACATGAACTCTGAGAAGTGATTAAAGGCCTTAAGGGTTGGGATGTGGGTTGGGTGGGTTTCCCACCAAGCTTTGATTGTTGGAATGTGACTGTATGGAGGTGGTGGAACTTCTAAGAGGTCCAAGAGGAGGAGATGAGTCCTGGGGACACCTCCCATGGGAAGAGCCAATGCAGGGCTCTCAGGACTGAATGAGCCAGCTGTAAGAAGAACCTGGTGCACCTGGGTCTCTGCCACACAGCTCCTAATGCTCATTCAGTTAGCCTCTTTGCTGAAGCAGACAGTCAGCACCAGATATTTTGTGATGGCAAAAAAGCAAATGCAGACAGACAGTACCCAGCCCAGCTGCCACCCACTACCCAGCAACTGGGAAGCCTGGGGTTGAGGAGAGATTCACATGGGCACAAGTGCAAGCAAGAGACAGGTGGGTAGAAGCAGCCGTGTTGACAACCAAGTCAGAGCCAGAGCACAGGCGGGGGCTCTTCCCTGACAAAGAGGATAGACGTATGCGCAGCAGGACAAGCCAAAGAGCATATGCATCCCAGCCACACAGTATTTATTCATGTTAGGGAGTCACGGGTGTCCTGGTCAGATAAAAGGAATGCACTCACTGACGGGCCAAGAGAGGGGCAGCTTCCTGTGACCTAGGAAATCCCTCCTGTGTTCATCTTTGTGTTCTGATACTAGACAGAACTAAAGAGACTGAGGCCTCCTCTTCTTTTTTTTCTTTTTTTGAGCTTAAAGGACAAAACATTTTGCTGATATCCATGCCAGAGGAGAAAATGATTTGGCTTCAGACTTTTCCTCAACATTCTCAGAGAAACAGAGTGCAATGGAGTGTTCTTCACACACCAGACAAGGGCTTTGGTGACATGAGAATTTATCTCTGTCAGGGAAGCCATCAAAAGGAAAGTAAAAAAAGAGATCCTAAAAAGCAAGTAAGACCTCTCACAGTCTACTTCTCGCATGCATCTGATGGGGAAATTCACCTTGGAAGGATAACTATTGATATAAAAGACCTACTGTGGATAATATTGACGTCCAAGGCATGCAGTTCACATCGAAACAGTAAACGAGACAACGCGAAGTGCAGTGAGCGGGCCCTCCTTCACCTGTGGAGCTGCTGGGAGTCATTTTTAAACATAGGCCCACAGTTATTTCTCCGGGCCAGATGTGTTTCCAGCCTTAGAAGCTTTCAGGTTTCGGTACACATGCTGCTCATTACCAGCCCTCCCCACCCCAAAACATCTGGATGGAGCAGCTCCCCGAAATCCAACACCAAAATGTTGCTCAAGCAGAGCATGAATATGCACACTGCTCATGATAAATGGAGGCCGTAAATATTTTCACATCAGCTGAGGTCAGGTTTTGACATCAAATGAGTGACGGAACATATTTTTAGTTTCAGAGCTTTTTTTGCTTTTCAGAATTACAGATGAAGGATAGGAAACCTAGGAATTATACCCTGTAGGACTGATGAGGTGTTGGGAAATCACTTTATGAGTGGAAGCTTATATGCATACAGTCTTTTGTGGAATTTAATATGGAGTGCATTTCAATACCTCAAAAGGAAATAGTGAATACGCCTTGTCTTGGAAGACCTGCTGCTAATGGTGCCCTGGGGGGATCATCACAGAGGTACACGAAGTCCCCGCTGCTGGCAGTGACGCCACTCAGTGGCAGTCCACACTGTACTCAGATGTCCAAACACAGGGCAAGGTGAAGTCATGGCACACTGGAAAGGGACAACAGGGCACACATGAAAATAAAGTAGTGGGAGGGTATTTATAGATGACAGTAGGAGGAAACTAAGCCATGGAGTTCTACCATATTGAATGTGTCCAGGAAGTGGAGTGGATCTGCCCAGAATGCATTAGTTCCCAGGAGACAGACTCGCTAGGAAAGAACCCACCGGGCACCTCCCCAGCACTTCCACACTCTCAGGCACTCTGTCCTTCCCAGTGCTGCTTCCTGTCCACTTCCCCATCCTAGTATCATCCTAGATTTCTGCACACAAGAGGTAGACTGACTTTGGGCTGCATGGGACCTTTGGCCTGGTCGCTGCTGTGTAATCAGCACTGATTTTCATGCAACCACACTGGCTCAGTGAGGAGCTGCTTCCTTAGGCCCTAGAGCAATCTCCCCTCTTCCCCTAACCCTGCTCCTGACAAGTCCCCTGATTGGCTTACTGTCATGGCCAATGGAGAGTCAGCCGTGCCCACTCCTGCCTCCAGAAGGATCAGGGCTGCGCAGACTCAGTCAGGCCACTGTAAAATATTCCACATAGTGGAAAGGATTCCAAGTCCTGTCCTCTCTGTCACTTGGCATCTCAGAACCTTAGAGGGCAGTGGAATGGAAAAAGAATTGTTGTCAGATTTGTTGAGGCTTTTAAACTGTCCTTCAGTGAGGAGAGACAAAGACTAAAGGCTTTTTCAGACACATCAAAGCAGAGGGGATTTCTCCCCAGTAGATCTGTGCGATAGGAAATATTAGAATTCTTCATGTGGGAACAGGAAGGGAACAAGGAAGGGAAGAGATTAGCAGTGGTACCCACTGGGGGAGCACAGACACCTCTGCTGTTACTTAATACCCCTTAAAACATAATTGATTATTTGAAAGAAAAATGACAACAGTGTGCTCTCGGATTGATGATAAATGTAAGAATAAAGCACTTGGCCAAAGCATAAAGGCCAGGAGACGTGAAATACAACACACTGTTGTAAGCCTCTTATGGTCCACAGGAAGTAATGTGATGTCACTTGACTGTTGGTCATATCAATGAAATATACATATTAAAAGCTCTAAAGCAACTAACAAGTCAGCAGTAAAGGTCTCTGAATAACAAGCTAAGAAATGAGACAAAATGAAATTATGAAAAAAAAACAGTACGAGGAGTGAAAGCAAAAGAGGGAAAATGAACAAAGAACAGATTAGACAAATAGAAACATTAATAGCAAGGTGGTAGATTTAAATCAAAGCATATCAATAATGGTGTTAAAAATTAATGATCCAAACACCTCAATTAAAAGATGAATATGGGGGCTGAGGAGATAATTCAGTGAAATAAGCACTTTCCTGGCAAGCACAAGGTTCTGAGTTTGATTCTGGTACTGAAAAAAA
>PVKN010005279.1:6425-31301 GCA_004027915.1 Capromys pilorides | reverse complement strand
ACCAACTCATCCTGATACATAAAGAACTCTTACACTAAAAAACCAAAAAGATTAATGGCCACTAATTACATGAAAAGATTTAACATAATCCTTTTTTTTTTTTTTTTTTTTTTTTTTGTATTTTTAGGGAAAAGGCTACAGAGTGTTCAGGATCTCACTACTATATTGGACTCGTAGTGATCCGCCTGTTTACGGCCTCCCAAGAGCTGGCATTACAGGTGCATGCCACCACGCCCAGTCTCATCTACTGAGCTGTTTGGCCAGCTCTAACATAATTAATCCTGAAGAAGGTACAAATTAAACCCTAGTGCAGTGCCATTTTAACATCCATTAGAAGAACTAAAACTAAAAACAATAACTCCATGTGTTAGTGAAAAGGCAGAGGACCTAGGATTCTCCTCAGTTGCTGATGGGAGAATAAAATGAGGTACAAAGAGGCACAACATCTTTGAAGAATTGACAGCTTCTTATACAGTGAAACACACCTCTACCTGCTGCTCTAGCCATTCTCTTCTGGGTCTGTTTCCCAAGTACAGTAGAAATATAAAGATTGGTCCATGGATGAAAATAGCAGTTTTAGTCATAATAGCCAAAAAACTTGAAGCGACTCAAACGTTGACCATAGCCAGCAATAAAAAAACAATCAAAAACGCTGCTGTGCACACAGGCAGGCATACATTTCAGACATTAAGGTAAACAAAGTAATGGGCCGGCGAGATGGTTCAGTGGTCTAAAGCGCCTGCTTAGGAGGGCTCAGGCAACTGCGGGGACTGCAGTTCGATCCCCGGCACCACATGCTGCGCCAGCGCCACCACCAGGGCAGGCTGAGCCAGCCACAAAATGAATGAATAAAGAAACAAACAAACACAACAAGCAAACAAATAAATAAATAAATAAATAAACAAACAAACAAACAAACAAAGTAAGACAAACACACGCAGAAGAAAATATCTATCATGTGATTACATTTACATGAATTCCAGGAACAGATCAAGCTCATTGGTGGAGATGGGCGGGCCCAAGCTGGTGACTCAGACACATCCAACACTCTCTCCCCCAGGTCTTCACATCCTCACCCATCTGGTCTGTCTCCCTCTCCACCCTAAAGGTTTGACTGGCTGGGCCTGAGCCACTCTGGAGTGAAAAAGGGCTGGGCTTGAACTTGTAACCTTCCCCTCACCCAGTCACAGGAGAAAAGGTAGCTCAGGTTAGAGGTCTGTGCTGGGTCTGTGGAGAGACATAATAATAGCTAATATTTCTTGGCGCCCACTAGGAACCGGGCACAGTGTGATTAGACAACATGACTTCATCTAATCTTCAATGTACTATTTGCTAATACCACGATCACCCCTTTCCCAGGGGGAATACCTGACATGGGGGCCCTTGCTCAAGACAGTGCAGGGAGGAGTTGAATGGATGGTGCTCCAGCCAGCACGCTGTCCTCTGTCCTATCCCAGAAGGTTCACCAGGGCCACCCACAGCAGCTGGATGTGGCTCCTGGTGTCCCAGCTACATGTTCTAACCACGTAAGGCTGGGCAGGGGACGCGAGCCTTTTGAGTGCCAGCCTCAGATCCTCATCCGTGAGCCGGGTACAGCGCTAGACCTGCCTTCACACAAAGCTGTCAGGCAGCTCAGTGAGGAAATATTCCAGGTCACAAAGTGAAGAGACCAGGAAGATGAGGGCAGGGGCCCCTGCTTTAGCCACAGCCGCCTCTGACTTAGAGGCACTGCAGATGATCCCTGGTGTCCTTGTTGCTGGCCACCTCCCCTCCAGCCCTGCTTCCCTGTGAAGGGCAGGCAGGCTGGCAGGTACAGGGGCTGGGAGATCTGGGGCTGACATCCCTGCTCTCTTTCTCTGTCTCCTTCTTCTCTTCCTCCCCTCTTTCCCCACCTTCACCCCCTAGGAACTTGCCTAGGCACCCATTCTCCCCACTCCATGACCCCTAGGGGCACAGTCTCGTGGGCAGCCCAGCATACCAGGCAGAGCTGGGCACAGGGAACACACCAACCTCCCACCTACCCACAAGCCTCCCTCTCCTTTCTAGGTCCTCTCCCCACCCAGCTCTTCCCCACCCTTCTATACCTCCAGTCTTGTCTCCCAGGGAGCTCTGAGCCTTCAAAGGGCCCCCCACCCCACATGGCCCCTGTGAGCCCAGCCTACACCCTAGGTATTCACAGCACATGCCCTGCAAGTGCCCTCATCCCTGCAACCCAATGGGTCAGAGCTTGCCCTTTGCATGGGATCTGAACACTCAAACTATACAACTCCAACAACTTGGAGTTCAGTCCTGGCCACGACTTTTTTTTTTTTTCTCATTAATGGGAATTGTTAGACCCAGGGCCTTCACTCTGAGCCACATCTCCAGCTCTTTTTATAATTTTTTTATTTTGAGACAGGGTTTCACTAAGTTGCCCAGGCTGGACTTCAACTTATGATTCTCCTGCCTCAGTCTCCCAGAGTGCTAGGAGTATAGGTATGTGCCCCATGCCCAGCTGTGGCCACATTTTAAGACCAAAATATGCTTGCAAGCCAAAGATTGTTCAGAGGATGGTCAGCTAGAGTAGCAGAAGGTCTAGAAATCATTCATTTGAGGAAAAGCTAGAAAAATCAAGTTCTAATTAGCTTTTGGGCTCATATCAGAACCTCACTACTAAGGAGCTGGTTGTCTTCCAATAAGTTACTTATGGTCGTTGTGCCTCTCTTTCACTATCTGTGAAATGGGAGAAATAATAGTGCTAGAAACCTTGCGTACTCTGAGGATTACGTGAGTTCCTATGTACGAGAAGCCTGCACAAAACACCTGGCAGAGTAGGTCCTGTGCACCTCCACCACTGCTGTGTTGAGTGTCACTGTTGTTAATCTCCTCAGAGAAGAACAAGAGAATTGGTCACAGCAGCACTCTCTGTCACCTGTCTATCACATGACCTTGTGGTCTTAACAGAAATGGAACTGAAGACCCGGACTCCACTCACCAGCTGGATGGCCCCTGCAAAGTCTTCTGGTCTTCTACGCTGGCTGTGTTGCTGGCCCTTGCTATCTAAGAGGTCTGTCTGATCAAAACTCCAGGCAGAGTCTGGCAAATGGCAGAACAGCTTCACCAGTGCTAGCTGTACTTGAATGGGGAAAGTGGCACTGTAGGGGACTTCACAGAGAAAGAACCCAGGCCAGAAGGTAGCAGATGCAGGGAGATAAAAAAACCTCCACCACTGAGATGGAAAAGACCCAGCACCAGAGGACAAGTCACTGTGGTGGAGTCTGGGCTCTGAGTCAGGCCCGGGTCCAGACCATGCAGGGCACACGGGGCGCGCTGGCTTCTCTATAGGAAGCTCCCTCTGTCCACGCCCACTCTGCTGCCAGCTCCACTCTGCCATCTCAGGATAGAAAAGTCCCTGACCAGAATTCCTCATGAGTCCCAAAGTCTTATTCAGGTCTGAATCTCTCCCAGTTCCTGGGTGAAAAATATGTCTGGAGACTCTACTTTCTAAGGACAGCCTGGCCATCCAGGTTTTTTTTGGTCAAGACAGAGAGAAGCCCTATAAGAACTGACCTTTCCCACTGGACTCTCAACACTCTGTGCATCAAATGGCTTGGCAGTCTGTGTTCTTCCTGGAGACAGAACCTCTCCCTGCCACCACCAGCTTCTCCAGTCCTGGGGACAAACCGAGGCCTTTGTGCAGAGCTATATCTCCAGAGACCCAGCCTTGTTAAATCATGAAGTTGCCGGGCTGGGTTTGACCTTGTAGTCCTCCTGCCTCAGCCTTCAGAGAGCTGGGATTATATACCTACAGGCTAGGGCACCTCTTCCTCTCCTGCTGGCTGTGCCTCTCAGCAGGTGGGCGCCCAGGGTGGGACTCTGCCCTCATCCACTTCCTCTGTCTTGACTGATCCCTATATTCTCTGTTCCTACCTGGAGGATCGGATCAGCTCCTGGCCTCCGCCCAGCCCCAGTGACTCACAGCCAGGGTGGCACGGCTGTGCACCCATCAGCCTCTGGCTGGAGCCCTGCCTGGGTCCTGGCCCCTGCACACTGCCCTTGTTGGTCATGCCAGTGGTCTCAACCCTGGAAGCCTGTGTGACTTCCTCTGAAAGGGTGATGAGGAAGGACTTTGAGGTCATGTATGCTTGGTCTGTGCCTGCCTGCTAATCTAGGGTGCAGTGGCTCTTAGTTAGACAAAAGTTTTAAGGTAGGTATAGCACTAGGATGGAACCCACAGAGCACTGGGTTATATCCTCAGTCCTTTCTCAACTTAGGTGACTTTATTCAACTCTCTGGGCCTCAGTTTTCTCATCTATAAAATGGGAACACTAGGGGAGTGGCAGCAGGCAGTTTAAATTGGAAAAAGAAAATGGGAACATTAACATACTACCTCCAAGGTCTGCTGTGAAGATTAACTAATTTAACTCAGATTTAGGTTCATTTGGAAATATTGTGTATGCGTGTCACCTACTATTGTTTTATTATTAGATATACGGCCTCACTCAGTTTCACCTTTCAGACACTCAGTGTGCTCCATTGAAAAATGGAAATATACAAAATGCCTCCTCCCTAGACTCGCCAGAGTTTAACGAGGCTGTGTTCATAACGCGCCCAGCACACCGTCAAGCACAGGTGGGTGAGCAGTCTCCTTCTCCTGTGCTTCCCACCTGCCCTGTCCCCCTGCCCTGCAGCAGTACACACCTCCTTCCTAACCCAGCTCCGGGAGTACCATGGTTTCCATCCCACAGGCTTGAGCTTAGCCTTTCTAGGGCCCTGCGCCCTGCAGAGCCTTAGGAAATGTGCAGATTCACCCCGCCCTCTCCATATCTCAGCATCTTTACAGCCACAAATATTTATTGAGTGCCACTACCCTGCCTGCACCACCCCGCCTGGTGCTCCCCTTCCTGCTCTGTCCCCACCACAGGGCTGAAGGGGAGGGAGCTGCAGGAAAAGGAGGCTGCAGGAGGGGCCCTCTAACGTACAGTGAAAAGGTCTCACTGGGAAGTCATCCAGTCCTCGCCCCACATCTCGACTACTAAAGAGAACCGAGTTTTAGGGTCAGGCACACAGGACAGGACGAGTCACAATTCGGTCACTATCTCTGTGGCCTGGGGGCTTGTTTCTCTCTGCCTCAGTTTCTTCATGTGTAAAACAGAGATATGCTTAGCTCATGCCCTGGAAGATTTTGTGAGAATACCTGCGATGACTATAAAATCCTCACAGTATTTGGTGCCGCAGCCTCCTGAGTAAGCAGCTCTGCCCTCTGTGAAGGAGACGCTTTCTCTCCAGGGCTCCCCCACCCTCCTCAGTCCGTGACACATCAGGAGGCCTCCGCCCCCAACATGTGACCCCTCCCAATCATTCATAAACACACGCATTCCCCTTGTGTGCGCTCACACTCATGCTCAGACAAACACTCATTAAAGGCTCGCGCTCACAGTTTCGTTATTCTTGTCACCGTGCACTGCTGTTACATGCTTACATGCCTTCCTCCTGATGTTAGTCTTCTCGTCCCAATACTTAGAGAAGTACCCGGCCTTCAATAAAAGTTGTTAAATTATTAATAAATCCATTTTACCCAGTGCCTAGCGCTGTGTCTGGTGAATCTAGTGTTCCCAAGGTGTGGCGCCTACCAAGCAAATACAAATAAAACTCTGCACAAACACCCCAGCCCTGCCTCCTTTCCCACCAAGGTTGCCACCCCCTATGCTTCCCAACCCAAACTGGCAAAGAGCACTGTTGAAACCCAAAACTGTGGGACACACCCAAGCCCTTAAAGGTCAAGCACCTGGGCAGGTGAACAGAGCAGCCGGGTGGGGAGCACTGTCACCAAGTAGCCTGGGTCTCTGGGGGCATAGCTGCCCCATTCTGCCTCGGGCTCTGTAAGCCCTCACCCCCAAGGCTGGCTTTACAGCCCTGACATGTAGCACTTGCCATGTTAATCTCCACACAAAGCCTGACCTCACCCTCCACCCCAGTGCCTGAACAGCCTCTCCTCATTGTCACACTGTCACCCGGCTTCACCTCTCCATTTGGATTTGTGTGCCCTGGATTGAACCCAGAGCCTTGGTGAGAGAGGCCCACACCCTCCAACTGAGCCTCTGTTCTCAGCTATCCTCTTGCTCGGAGAGGATGAGGCAGCCCTAAGCCTTGTACTAGTGAGTGTGTTGGCCTCCCCAGTGCTCCCCACCATCACTCGGGGGGAGAGAGGGACAGGGCGGGAGGGCTCTGCTGGCCCAACCCCACTCTCTCTGGGTCAGGCCACAACCAAGACAGGATGGCTCTACTAGGCAGAGATACAGAGATACCAGGGCTCCCTGTGCTGCCCGAGGGAGTCACCTGGGGTCTGCAGGAGTGTGGCATGACTG
This sequence comes from Capromys pilorides, assembly GCA_004027915.1. NCBI lineage: Eukaryota > Metazoa > Chordata > Mammalia > Rodentia > Capromyidae > Capromys > Capromys pilorides. The sequence continues at coordinate 24,954 of PVKN010005279.1, read as the reverse complement.
AGCGAGGGTCTGCCTGGCAAAGGGTAAGCACCTCGGCCCCACCTGGTCACCCTCTACAAGTGTGCAAATAGACTGACCTGTAGGGATTGAGGGTGCAGACAGTGACAGCAGGGAAGACAAGCTTGTCGGAGTTGAGATTGATGTTGAGGCTGACAGGGTAGCTGAAGTACTCGCCAAACAGCAGCGCAAACTGCCAGTACATCATGCCAAAGGTGCAGAGCCAGAGCACGGCCCAGAAAGCAGTCTTCATGCGGTTGTGCTTGGAGCACACGAGGCGGATGGCACCATGGATGGTGGTGTTGTTGCAGAAGAACTGGAAGAGCTCCCGGTAGGAGCGGTGGAACTCAATCAGGGCCTCCTCCTCCTCTGTGTGCTGCTGTGGGGCTGAGGGCTCTGGGTCCAGTCCTGGCTGCTCACACTTGTCACCCTTTAGTGGCCCCGGGAGGGGCCCGGGAGGAAGACGGCCTTGCGCCTTATGCTCATCACCCTTCATTGAGCCCTAAGGTGGGTTGGAGAGACCAGGGTCAGGGTCAAGGTCAACACTGAGCATGGGCTTGGAAGCCTTCCCCCATCACCCTTGAACCCTGCCAATGCCCACATCCCCCTGAGCCACTTTTCCCGTTCCACTCACATCCCACCCTGTCTGCCTGTCCAGGAGCCAGCTGACCTGCTGGAGAGCCAGCCAATGGGCCAGCATTGGGCTTCTCTGGAGCAGCCTCTCTCCTCCCCAGATAAAGCCACCTTTGGCTTTCTGCACTGGCACCTCCCTGCCGTCTCCAGGGAAGACTCCTGCTTGGTTCTCAGACTCCCTCAGGCCCTCTTCCTGTAGAATTCTGGCTGGGCTCTTGCCTCTCACCCCCTCTCTGTTGTCTTCTGCTCCTCCTTGGTGTCTGGCTTCTTCCTTGCCTGCCCCTGCTCCCTGGGCCAGCTCCTCTGATCCTGCCTCTCTTCCTCTTCCTCCCGTGTCTTCCCTCTCAGCTGGCCCTCTGGTCCCTGGCCCAGCCACCTGCCCAGTTCCTTCTCCCTCACTGCCCCACAGAATGCAGGGCTTCTGGAGGTCTGAGCTGCCTCCAGCTCCTCACTCCCAGGTGTGGCTGGGCTGGGACTGGTTCCTTTCCAGTTGAGTCTGGCAGCCAAGCCTCTCCTCCCCCTCACCTGACAGGTGCAGCGGCAGCCCAGGGACCGCCCGTTGGTGAGGGATGGAAGTGACAGAAGCCTCATTAGCATCTCAATTAAACGTGAACAGGACAGGGGGAGGGGTAGAGGAAGAGCCCTGGTTGGGAGCTCCCCCAAAAAAAGAGGTCTCCTGGGGACAAATAAGAGTCTGAGCTGGGGATTGAAGGGGGCCTGACAGGCAAGGGGACTGGGAACAGAAGGACAGGTGAGGGTCACAGATCTAGAACAGGCAGAAGAATTCTGAACACTAAGCCAGGAGGGCAACACGGAGAGGAGGATGAACCAGGAGTGAGACCAGGGCGAGGAAGCCAGGGAAACAGAGAAGGCTGGAAAAGGGAGAGGGATGGAGGAGGACAGGGTGGAGAGCTGGGGGTGTGGAAGAGGTCACAGGGTGAAGAGACGGAAGAGAGCAAGAGATTGCAGGCAAGGGAGCCACCGCAGAAGCTCTCTCAGGCAGAAGAGCAAGGGAGCCGGTGAGTTGCTGGGATCCCTCCTGGGATCCCTCCTGGGATCCTCCAGTCAGCCTTGCCCCAGGTCCTGCAGGGGAAGAAGAAGCAGTCTTTGCAGAAGTGGGAACACCTGGAGCCCCCATCTGCCTCTTTCCCCTCTCGGTCCTCCTGTCTCTAGACTTCTCACCCATTAGTCTTGTCCAGGCCAAGGAGGGGCCCAAGGAGGGGCCCAGGGGCCCAGAGGGCTGGGCCCAGCCTGAGAACATTCTGTTCTGTTTTACACCATTGGCTGCCAGGCCAAGAATGTGTAATGTCCCCTATTGTGGTCACGGGGTTGTAGGAATGTGGGCATGGAAGGTAGCATCGGGCCAGACAGGGCACTGTGGGCACAGTCAGAGAGCCTAAAGAAAGGCAGAGGCAGCAGGCACTGAGAGGACAGAGAGGGATATGTCAGCACTGGCACCTGGGAGGAAGAAGGTGGCACAATCCCAGGAAGGAAAGAAAGGCTAACTTGGTAGGGGTTCTGGTTTCACTAAAACTTCTGGCCAGACTTGGTCCAGAACAGAATAGGGACAGAGGCACCAAGCAGTGAGCAAGTGGAGAGGAAAGGGTCAGAGAACTGGACTCAAAAGGGGGCCACAAGGAGACACAGCCAGTCTGTTCACACAGCACAGCGCTTGCATGGCCCATGCCACCTCTAGGCCTGTGGGAGACAGTAAGAAATGGGAACCTGGCGCTGGCTCTTCCTGCCTCTCTCCCTCCCTCCCTCCCACAGCTGGCCTGGGCCTTCTCCATCCCTCCCACCTACAGACACAAGCCCAGCTGGGGCCAAGAGTCAGGGGTTGCAGGGCAGTTCAGGTGAGATAAGAACCAAGTCTGTGGGAGCCTCCAAGAAGGACCTGCTTCATAGATGGTGACATCTCATCTGGATCAAGAGAAACAAGGAGGGCCAGTGAGATTGTTCAGCTGACTAAAGTGCCTGCTTAGGCAAGCACAGGACCCGCAGTTCAGATCCCCAACACCACATGCCGTGCTAGCCCCAGCCCTAGGGTGGACTGAGCTGGCTAGGGTCCCAGTGTAGTGGTACATGCCTGGTCCTCTCCCAGTGCTGGAGAGGCTGAAAGCAGGAGGATTGCCACAAGTCCTAGCTACATAGTGAGACCCTATAACAGCAAGATACATAGAGAGAGAGAGAGAAAGAGAGAAAGAGAGAGAAAAAAGAAAGAAAGAAAGAAGAAAAACAAGGAGTTTGTCCAGCAAAGAACAGAGGGTCCTCCAGACTCTCAATAGAGCCCACTCTTGTGGCTTCTTACAGCAAGGACCAGTGTCGAAAAGGGTTCCAAACAAGTTCAGCTGTTTGTCTTGACATCTGCTCAGCAACCTGCCTCAAGAGTGAAAGGCGGGCTCACTGTCCATTTTCCAGGTGATACAAATGGCCATTTCCAAGCTTAAGCCAGTTCTCTGACATACTACAACAGAATGACAGCAGCATTCTAAACAGAATTAGGAGTTCTGCTCCTGTGGGGTTCTCTACCGTCTCAGTAATTTTCCTTGCTAATGGGACAAAACTGCTGGCACCCACATCATGAAGGAGGAGAAGTTTATTTTCACTCATGTTCCAGAAGTTTCAGTCCTTGCATGCTCTGTGGTATGGTGGAAGAGTCTCTGAGAACTGCTCAGGTCAGGGTGCTAGGAAGCTGAGAGAAGGGAAGCACCAAGGACATGCCACACCCCAGGGGTCCACCTCTTTCAACCATGTTCCACGACCTAACAGCCAAGCCCCTGTAATCCAGTCACCTGCCACAAGCCCCAGAGCACATAAGTTTTGGGGGACATCTAAAAAGAAACCATAACTTCTGCTTAGCATGTTTGCCATTCACTTTGAGAGCCAAACCAGACACAGACTTAAGGCCATCAGGCCTCCCCTGTGCCTGGACTTGAAGGTCCACAGAGATTCGCTCTCTCCACATAGTACCTGTGGACCAGCAGCTCTCTGGTACTGGACTGAAACCCTGACTCTTAGGAAAACTCTGCAGTTCCCAGACATCCCTAGATAAGCCAGGTTCTTAAGCTAATGTCCCACAGACAGGTTGCCCAGCTCCCTGACTGCGTGATCTCAAAGGTTCTGCAAAGCTCCTCCCTGTCTTTTCTATTTGCTCACTGGTGCCTGGAAGCCAGCCACAGGCTCACAGCAGTGTGACAAATAGTTTTCATCCCAAAGGCTCAGCAAGAAGCACTTCAAGGCCTGGTCTGGAGTCTAGAATGGCCCAGAGAGGAAGGGCCAGAATAAGAGCACCTCAGAAGCCACAGCAGGCTAGATCTAGAACAGTCCAGAGCAAGCTTGCCAGGAGCAAAACAGAAAGCTGAGAGCCCCTCTGGTACATCAGAGCAGAGTTTTAAATATTACTTTTTAAAGGGCAGAAATAAAGCACAAATACATTTTTGCCACAGTGTAGTTTTCTAGCAATAAAAAAGTACATAGAACAATCAACGCTTCCCTTTGTCCTGTTCTTTTTCCTCCTCTCAGACTTAGGGGACCCACTGCAATTTGTGTGTCTGTCTGTACCCTTCTGCGTGCCTTTGTAGATTTATTGCACCATGTGATAGGTATTCATCTATGATTTCTATTTTCGATTTTAAGCTTCATGACTTTGGAAAAGGCAACACACCTCTTTGGATTCCAGCACTCTTGTCTGAAAACACGGGCAGGAAGGTAGGCGAGGCATCTGTGTGGTCACAAGGACCTGCCAGCTAAGCAGCATTGAGCCCCTCGCTCAGTGCATGAGGGAACTGAGGCTGAGAAGCTGCTGCTGCCCAGGCTTCAGAGGAAGGGGATCAGGAGCCTAGCAGACCATGCCTAGGAAGGACCCTATGCTCAGGGTCCCCCAGCCTCTCCCAAACCCCCAGCCCTTTCTTCCAACCCAGGGCTTCCTTCCCCATCCCAGTGTGGCTGTAATGTGCAAAGGCTGCTGGCAGAGATCTGGAGCCTGAACCACTGCAGTGGGATGTGGGAAGCAATCAGAAGATCTTCCGGTTTGAAGGCATCACTTCTCCACATTGTGGGGCAGAACCTACCCTAGCTTTTTCTTGCTGTTGTTTACTAGTCTCCTATGTGCCCATACACACATGTGCATACCCTGTGGGCCTGAGGTCATATGAGGAGTTCTCTGAGGCCAGGGATCTAGGTTTTTCATCTTGGTGGCCACAGGATCTAGAGGCTTAGAGGTCACTTCTTCTGACTGATCCATTGTGCAGAAAGAATTAGTATGCTGGAGAGGCCTGAGAATTTCTCTTTGACAGGAATGTGCACTGAGAAAGCATCCTCCAAATTATTTGAACTTTTTCTAATGACTCATTTACTTGTGGCCTATTACTCTAAATTTTTATCACTCTTTTCTCTTCAGTCTCTAATCTTCCAAGGGTAAAAATGAATTATTCAATGAAATGCGACTCTTTAGTCTTACATGAAGAGCTAATTAGTGGATCTATGGAGGAAGACAGCAGTTCTCTCATTTTATGGAAAGTAAATCCAGAATAATGGACCAGCACGTCCCCCCTTCTACCTCTTCCAAGTTTGGTGACTTAGCAGAATGTTTAGCGGCTGTGCTAGAGGTTTATCCCTTTGGCTAAGACAGGCTTCCTCCACCTCAGCACTGTGGATCTTTCTTCTGGGTCACTCTTTGTTGGTGGAGCTGCCCTACATGATATGGGCTGTTCAGCAGCACCCTGAACCACTACATACTAGCAGACAGTATCCTCTTTCCCCTGAAAGTAAGATCTAGTTAAAAAAAAAAAAGGTGGCTTTGAAAACTAGAGATCTAAAATCCCAGCCCCAGGCTGGGGAGATAGTTCAGAAGTCTAAGCTTCTGCCTGGCAAGTGTAAGGGTCTCAGTCAATCCCTGGTACTGCATGCCATACTGGCATGGTGGTGCCTGCCTGTAATCCTAGCACTGGTGATGCTGAGATAGGAGTATCACTATGAGTCTGAACTGCATAGTGAGCCCCCATATCAAATAAATAAATAATTTTTAAAAATAAAATAAAATGCCAGCTCCAGTCAACCTCTCCTTGCCTTACCTGCCATCACTATTCTCTTGCTCAGTGCCTACTAAGCAGTAGCAGCCAAAAATGTCCCAAGATATTGCCAAGTTCCTTCCGGGAGACAAGTCATACATTTGAGAACAACTGAGTAAGACACTGTCCCCATCACAAATAAGAATACTATACAGGCCAACCTCATCAGTTACACTCATTTCTCAGGGTTTCCCAGGCCCTTCCCAAGGGGCCTGATGGCTAACAGCAGTGTGGGGAAAGAAGACAAAGAATATTTAAAAAGGATCCATTCACCCCAGTCCCCTTTTCCTATTCTCTGAGAGCCTGCAGGAAGAAGGACCTCTCAGCGACCCCTCTGAAGGAGGCCAGGGAGAGGAGCAGGCCTCTTCTCACACATGCTAACAGCCTGGTGCACTGTGTGCACTGGATGCCAGGATATCTTCATGAAAACTAGTAAAAAACAGAAAAGAGAACCACTGTGCCTGCTCATAAGGAGTTTCAGTCTTTCACCCTCGCTGAGCTCCATCCTCCAAGGGGAAGGCATTGTGATAACCATTCCCTGGTGACATTTGTCTGCCAAGGTCCAGATAGAAAACAGGAAATATTCCAGGTCTTTCTTTCTTTCTTTCTTTCTTTCTTTCTTTCTTTCTTTCTTTCTATTTTTAGGGTTTTAGGGAAGGGTCTGCAGGGTACTCAGGGTCTCACTACTAGACCAGACTGAGTGATCCACCTGTTTACAGCCTCCCAAGAGCTGGGATTACCAGAGGGGCAGGGAGCCACCACACCCAGTCTCAATTGCCATTTTAGCGTGCCCCAGGGGCGGGGCTAGGCAGACCCAGTACCGAACCCCTGAAGCCCCAGTCCCTGTGCCTGTGCCTGTAGGCACTTTAATCCACTGAGCTACTTGGCCCACCCTACTGTAGTCTTTCAAATGGAAGAGATTTATTTATTTATTTATTTTTATTTTTATTTTTATTTTTGCAGGACCAGGGATTGAACTCACTTTTTGTGTTTGCCAGGCAAACACTTATTCTACTGAGCTATCTCCCCAGCCCCCAAACGGAAGAGATTTAAGACAGAGGCTGGGTATGTGGATCAATGGTAGAATGTCTAGTAGGGGCAAGGTCTGGGTTCAATGCCTAGGGGAGAGAGCAAAAAAGAGAGACAAAGACAGAGACTCAGAGACAGAGGCACAGAGTGAAAGGAGGGAAGAAGAGGCCAGGAGGGGTGGAGAGGGAGGAAGCAAGGGAGAGAGGAAAGAAGAAAAGGAGCGGTGGAGGGAAGAAAGGAGAGGAAATTGTTATGTGGGTGATACCAGAGCTGAGAAGCCAAGAGGAGACACTGAAGCAACTCAGAAAATAGCAAAGCATGGGCCAGTGAGATAGCTCAGCGGTCTCAAGTACTTGCTTAGGCAAGCTTAGGCAATTGCAGGGACCACAGTTCCCTGATACCACATGCTGCGCCAGCCCCACCCCCAGGGCAGGCTGAGCCAGCCATAATATTAAATAAATGAAGTTTTAAAGAAAATAGCAAAGCAAAAAGCAGCTGCCACGGCCAAAACTGGAAAGACAGCAGGGTGACTCCACATTGTAGACCAACAAGCCTGCAGAGGTGTTAAACAGGAACTAAGCTATAGCAGCTGCCCAGTAGGAGATGGGATTGTAGGAATGTAGGAAGAAACATAACCAACTTCAGGTGATGCTACAGAGTAGGTTGGGAGAGAATTCAACTTCTTCCCATCACCATCACCTACCAGCGCCTCCTATTGGCTAATCCCACACACAAACTTGAAGGAAAGGATCCTGGGAAATGTAGTTCCCAGGAGAGACACACGGCGGGGGTGGGGGGGGGGCGGTAGGTGGAGCATAGTTTTGCAAGCGAACAGACCTTGGTTTACAAGAGGGCCAGAGTTAAAGTGACAGGGCCGAGACTGAAAGCTAAGGGCTCTTTGCTCAGGGACTAAAGAGTCCTTGGGAGATGAAGTGAAAGCAGGTACTAGCCACAGAAAGGACATGATTCAGCCTCAGAGCCATTGAGGAGCTAAGAGAGTGCTTACCTGTAACTTGGAAGGCATACAGCCATCTTGCACAGGGTCAGAATGTTCTGCAAGAATACACAAAAGTGACCAGGGAGGCAGCAGCAGAAAGGCTCACAAGTGTGAGCCCAGCCTGGGCAACTAAGTGACTTGTTCCCAAAATTTAAGTAAAATTGAGGGCTGAGGAGATAGCTCAGTGAAATAAGGCCTGCCTGGCAAGTACAAGATCCTGAGTTTGATCCCTAGTATGGGGGGGGGGGGGAGTCCTGATTTTAAGTAAAATTGAAAAAGTTCAGCATGAAGACTGTGAATCCAATCTCCAGTACAATCTCCACTTTAAAAAAAAAATGGACAAAAATGAAATTTTAACAATCTGAATGTGGGACGTTTCTCCCCTCCCTGTAGCCCTGGACATCTGGGTGTACAGCTGCCAGCAGGACTCAGGTGTTCAGCCTGCATCAGATGAAGAGAGAACACCGCCCAGAGTGGGCCATCCAATACCCAGCCAAGTCCCTTCATCTTTCGCTCCTTCTCCTCCCAGACATCCTACACAGTTTCCCAGCTCCTTCACCAGGAACTTGTCTAGCTGTCAGACCACCCAGAGTAAGGATGAGTCTTGAAGAGAGGCTGGTGGTGGGTCAGTGTCCTGGGGACTTATCTCAAGGGAAGGAGTCAGTCTCCTCCCCACAGAGACATTCCTCAGTCACAAGGAAACAGTCTAGTTGCTGGGATGAGCTGAGTCTGGCTAGTTTTGCCATGGACCAGCGAAGGAATGTGGGCATCATTCATCTATTCCATAAAAATGTTTCAGGCACATGGCATGAGCCTCCTAGGCTCCAAGACAGGCTTGGAAACTGGATCCAAGATCCAGTCCAAACGACCATGGAGCCCACAGCCCGCTGGGAAGCAGGTGACAGTCAGTAGGTTACAGACGGCAACTCTCTGGGGCACAGCAGCCTGGGCTAGCTGAGTGAACCTTCCAGGTGAGATCAGGACTGGCTGGGTGGACTTCAGCTTGGAGACCAGCCAGCCAGGTGGGGCAGTACAGGGAACTGCAAGCGGCAGCATGGGGCTATTCATGGGCTTTAGGGAAATGGTGGAAGGAAACGGGGAGGCACCAGGCCTGGCAACCTTAAAGCCTTGGCGTGCTGTGCTGGGAAACCTGAGGCTCAGTGTTCTCCTGAAGGGAAGGGGGCTGTACTGGGTGGACTCAGCTTCCTCTGGTTCATCCAGAGGCTCATGGGAAAGGAAGCTGGAACTAGGTTACCCAGCTCTGACACAGCTGGTCCCAATCATCAGGAACTCATCTGCACATCCTCCCCACTCTGCTCTTGAAAAGGAGGCCCCCAGGGGACAGCGGCATGTGGCCAACTGCACTCTTGAGTGTTGTGTGGCATGCCCACCCATGTGTGGTCTGGGGTGGGTCAGCTAAGTGGAGCTATCCAGATACCCAGCTATCTGGCTGCTTCTCCTGGGCAACCTGTCTTAAAAAGCCTCAGAGAAGGGCAGGCACGCTGGCATCCGCCAAGTGGGACTTGTGGGTCCCAGATGCTGCATCTGCCTGCTTGCTGTGGATCTCTGCTCTGGACAAGGTTAGTCCTTGGTGCCTCCTATTTTTCCAACCTGGCACCCAATGTCCTTAGCTTTGCCTCCAAATCCATCAGTTCCCAGCTCAGCCTTGCTCCCCCTGGAGATTGGCCTGAGGGTGTCCTCGATCTTTCTGCTCCTTTCCCAGCAGATGGACCTATCCCTGCAGCCCTTCCCTCTGGCTCAGCTTCCCATCAACGTTGGCGGCGGTGGCGGCGGCGGCGGCGGCGGCCAGTTCCGGGCCTGCTGTCTTCACGTGCTTTCCCGGCCACCCCCTCCCGCCCTGCGAGGCCGCCAAGCCTGTTCCTCTTCCTCCACACGATTGCGACAGACTGGTCTGCGCTCCCAGCGCTCCCTATCCCCGCCCCGCGACCGGCTAGCTCCACTCCCACTTCCTGAGCCCGGCGCTGGAGCCCTGGAGGCCAGGCCCGGCCGCTCCGGCCCTAGGGGGCACGTCGGCCCAGCAGCTGGGCTTGGGAAGCCGCGCCGCCATCGCTGCTCGGGACGCCCGGGGTTCCCACCCTCCTCCCCGATCTCTACCCATCTGCTTGCCCTGCGGGTCGGCCGAAGTGCGGCCATGCGCCCGCCTCGAGCCACCTCTCCCTCCGGCCTGGCCTGGGGGCCACTCCTGCTGGGCCTCTGCAGGTTCCTGGCTGCATCCAAGCCCCAGATGGTGAGGGGTGGGAAGTCTGGCAGGGGCAGGAGAGTACAGTGGTCTGGTAGCCCTCTCTGCAGCCTCGTGCCTCCTGAACTGAGCCCTGACTCGTTCTCCCTCATCTCCTCTCAAAGGTGCCCCCATACCACTCTGAGAACCAGGTGTGCTTGGACCAGGAGAAGGAGTACTACGAGCCCAAGCATCAGGTGTGCTGCTCCAGGTGTCCCCCAGGTGAGAGACAGTGACTCTGGGAAGCCGGGATGTGAGGTGGGTCAGAGGGAAGGCAGACCCTGTACTGAGGAAAACTCACTGGCAGGGACAGTGCGCAGGAAGCCCTGGCCCTGTGTACTTCAGGCGCTGACATTCGCCCTGGTCACTGGGTCTCCTGGAGAGGCAGAAAGACAGCAGGCTGGGGGCAGGGAAGGGGCAAAGGCCTTGCATGGTTCAGGCCACAGGGCAGGTGTCAGTGGTGAGATGTTAACTGCGCTCCTGACACCTGCTGTCCCTCTGCATGTAGGCACGTTCGTCATAGCTGAATGCAGCCAAAGCCAGGACACAGTTTGTACCACGTGTGCTGAAAACTCCTACAATGAGCACTGGAACCACCTCCTCATCTGCCAGCTGTGCCGGCCCTGTGACCCAGGTGAGTGGGGTGCCAGGCTGGGGCCGCGCTCCAAGCAGCCCCTTTCTGAGCTCTGTCTCCCCACCAGTGCTGGGCTTCCAGGAGGTTGCCCCTTGCACCAGCACTCACAAGACGAAGTGCCGCTGCCAGCCGGGAATGTTCTGTGCCCACCGAGACCCTGAGTGTGTGCACTGTGAGCTGCTTTCGGAGTGCCCCCCTGGCACTGAAGTTGAGCTTAAAGGTCAGAGGGCAGCCTGAAAGGAGGCCAGTGTGGGCAACCCTGAGAGAGGGCAGGGGCCTGGAGCTGTGTCCTCGGTAGTTCTTTGCCATCAGGTGTTCCTTCTCAGGAGGGTTAAAGAGCTGGGTAGGAGGCCACCCAGGGGATATCAAGGACACCCTCAGCTGGGCTCCCTTTTGCCCACTCACCCTGGCTGGCCTACCTTTCTCTTGCCAGACGTTGATGGGGAACCTGACAACACCTGCATTCCCTGCAAGGAAGGGCACTTCCAGAATGCCTCCTCCGCCAGTGCCCGCTGCCAGCCCCACACCAGGTGAGAGTATCCAACCCATGCCTCCAGGCCCAGGTGCTCATGCCCCTCCTATGGTTGGCCCCACAGGCTCTCTGGGCCACATCCACTCCAGCCCACTCCAAGGGAGCACTGGTGAGCTGGGGCCAAAGAGCTCACAGTCCTCTTTGCTCTGCAGGTGCGAGGACCAAGGCTTGGTGGAGGTGGCTCCAGGCACTGCCCAATCTGACACAGGCTGCAGAAGCCCACCAGGGCCGCCGCCCCCTGAGATGCCAGGTGAGCAGCCAGGGCTGAACATGAGGTAGGGCCTGGGAAAACACCTTAATCCTCTTCACCTGAAAAAAGGGAGCGCGATTAATCTTTCCCTCACAGAATGGGGTGAGAAGGAAAGTTCCTTAAACTGGGGTGCCACATGGCTAGTTTACTCACATACACATGCACTTTTTAAGCTATAGATAATTTTATGACAAGGTACACCCCTCTACTGAGATGTAATTGTAACTGACAGTGTCATTTTGGACTTAGCTCCATCAAATATCCCTATGGGACTGCAGGCTTCCTTAAGAAGTCATACACTCTCCCTGTTGGAGAGATTATCTCCCCAGTGGACTCTTGTTTTTTTCCTATGCACTGATTTCCTTAGTCTAGTGGATATGACTACAGGGTGCTTCTGATGATTGTAACCCTTATTGACAGTTTATTTGCTTTCCAAATTACCAAATATTTACAATTACAGTTTTTGTTTATTGTGAATAGTGCATCAGGCCATCTAAACGTTTTCTGTCACACTACCTCATACTCTTAGTGAGTCTATGACATACAAGGGCTGATTTAAAAAAAGTATAGCATTATGTTTAAATGAAAAAAAATTACATTAAAAGGCAAATTACCATTAAACCCTCCTGAAATACTCACACAGCAAGTGGCTTGCTTCTCCTTGCTTGGAACAAACTTAACACTCTTGACACCTCCTTTTTTTTTTTTTTTGATAACAGAGAATTGAACTCAGGACCTTGTGCTTGCCAGGCAGTCACTTATTGCTGAGCTATCTCCCCAGCTCTTGATACCTTCTGAAGCAGTCTTAGAAGTCCTCTTTCATGGGTGTCTTTATAAGGTGTAATAAAAGATGGCAACTCCCGCTGCTGAGTGCCATGCAACAAGAAGGCAAGCTCCTGACAGCACTGCGGTGTGTCCTCATCCACCTCACTCACCAGAACTGGCACCATGCAACTTCCAGTTCTTTCTCAAAGTCAAAGTGACCATGAAAGAGAAAACCTTTTATATCTAGTCAGCACAGTTAGCAACACCAACAAAAGCAGATATCCAGAACTGCTTCAGAAAGTGTCAAGAGTGATGAGATAAATATGTTCAAGGCAAGGGGATATCTTGAGGGAGATTAATGGCAGTGTGTCTTTTATAAGAATGAAGTTTTTAAAAACTGAAAACTTGGCCATGTTCTCTGATTGTATTGCATAGATTCCATTATTACCCTCGGGGAGAGTCAAGGAGGCTAAGTGATTTGCCCAAGATAGGTCACCCCAATGGTAACCAGTGGTGTTCAGACCTGTACCCAGCAGGTCTTCTTTACTCCAAAGCCCATGACATCATTCTCATTCTCTCTCTCTCTCTCTCTCTCTCTCTCCTCTCTCTCTTCCCTCCCTTTCTCTCCCCCTCCTCCTCTCCTTTCCTCCCTACCTCTCTTTTATTCTTTCTCTGTAGCCAATTTAAAAAACAGATAAGCAAAACTAACAGTCACCCATAGAATCATTGATTAGCATATCCACACTTAATGTTTTGATATATTTCCTCCCAGACATTTTCCTATGCATACTTACAGATATGAATTTTTTCACTAAAAGTGGAATTTATTTATTTATTTATTTAGTGGTACCAGGGATTGAACTTAGGACCTTGCAATTGCCAGGCAAGCACTTATTCCACTGAGCTATCTCCCGCCCAAAAGTGGGATAATTTGAATGGTTTATAACCTGATTTGGGGGCTGCTGAGGCTGGAACTGAGGGCCTCAGACATACTAAGCAAGCCCTCTACCACTGAGATACACCCCTCACACTGTGATTTGTTAGTCAGCGATGTATCTTACCTATTTTCCCATGTTCTTTTAGAGTTTTTAACTATATATCAATCAGACTGGCACTGTAGAGCTGGAATTTGAGTATGTGAACTAAGCAGCTCATTTTATATATGAAGCACTGATACCCAGATCCCTTCAAGTCACAGTGCTAGGCAGAGCCCAGGAGCCACGCATCCAGACTCCTAGTCCAGTTTCTCAGTCTCTCCCATTCTTCAGTCCTCCCTCGGGCTCAAATTCAGGTTCAGAAGGGGCAGAAGTCCCAGGACACAGCCGGGTGCCAGAGCTCACACCTGTAATCCGTGCTACTCTGGAGGTTGAGCAGGAAGATTGAAAGCTCAAAAGCAGTTTAGCAAGTCTTTGTCTCAAAAAAAAAAGTGAAAAGCTGAGGATGCAGCTCTATATGTAGAGCTCTCTTGGGTCCAATGCCCAGTGTTGCAAACCAGCAACAAACAGAGCTTGCAGTGTGTAGGCCTGCACACACTGCTCACTTTCCCAGCAACACAGATGAGCACTGGTGACTCTGTGCTGTCCGTGGCAGACTGAGGCCACGGCAGGATGGACACTGTCCACAGGAACAGATCAGGGTTGGAAAGGCCAAACTCCCCCCTCCGCCCTCCTCCTTCTGAAACCTGCCCTGAGCAAGGGGATGGAGAACTTGCCATAGGCAGAGCTCAGAAACAAGGCTTCCTTGTCCTGCCACCCCTGTCACACTCCCCTCGGAAGCATGGCCCTACACTGTGGCCTGAGTCTGTTCACAACCCCAACCCCACTTCCCCTACTGCCTCTACCCCTTAAAAAGCAACTGCCCAAGCTCCCTCACTCTCCCCCAGTCCTGGTCTCTCAGCAAGAGAGCTCCTGCAGCATCCCACACCCCTTCATCCATGTTAAGGGCTCCCTGGGCTGTCAAGAGGTCTCAGGCCCATCTTAGGGCTCCTTCTCTGTAGCCCAAGGGAAACGGCTCTAATTCTGCAGTATGGCCAAAGGAAAAAGCTGCTCCCCCTTTTCCCTCTCTGGGTTGCCCAGAGGACAGGAAGCTCCTCCTTAGCTTCCTCCCCACCCTTCCGGCATCACCCCCATCCTGTCTGCCGTCCAGCAGGGACGATGCTGGTGCTGGCCATCCTGCTGCCTCTGGTCTCCTTTCTGCTGCTCACCACTGTGTTCGCCTGCACCTGGAAGAGCCACCCCTCTCTCTGCAGAAAGCTGGGTAGGAAGACGACAACCCTCTGTCCCCCAGTAGGGCTTTCGGTAGAGGTACAGGAATATACAACTGACCCAGGGAAAACCTTGTGCCCCCTCCAAGCCCTTAAGGCTCAGCCCCGCTCCACACCACCCTGCACACAGCACTCAGCCCTCACTCTAGGCCTGAACATGGGGGAGGATAGCATGACCTTTTCCTGCCTGGACCCCGGGAGGGCAGCATCCCAGAGGGGCCCTTGGGTGGTAGAAGGCTGAGGGCCTGAGGCCTCTCCTCATTTCACTTTTCATTGCAGGGTCGTTGCTCAAGAGGCATCCAGAGGTAACCAGGGAGGCTAACAAGGCTGTGGGGGGGGAAAGTGACCAGAGTTGGGGAGCAGACAGAAGAGCACAAAGCTGATCATTTTTTGAGCATGCCATGAACTGGGCACTATGCCAAGCATGGGGTGGGAGCCGGGGACCAAAAGGCACAAAGCCAAGCACCTCCCCTCCAGGAATTTATGGGTTACTAGTGAAAATAAAGTTAACTGTGAGTCAGGGTAAAGGATGAGAGTGATGTCTTAGACCTAGCAAGCAGAGAAGGCCTCTCCCATACACTGCTATCTGAGCAGAGAGCTGAGGAAATAAGGGAGCCAGCGAGGGAGCAGGGGAACACACTCCAGGAAGCAGAAGCATCATGCAAGGGGGCTCCGTGAGGAGCAGAGGCCAGGAAGGAAAGAGCTCATGAGATGAGGTCTGGGAACCTTGTCCGTGGTTGGTTTTCTGCCTCTCTCCCACAGGGAGAGGAATCACCCTCCTGCCCACTTCCGAGACCCAGCCCGGGTATCCCTGACTTGGTAAAGCCACTTCTGCCTGTCTCTGGAGATTTGTCCCTGGGCCCTGCTGGACCCCCAGGACCCCCACTTTTGGAAGAAGTGGTGCCGCAACAGCAGTGTCCTCCAGTCCAGCCCAGAGAGCTGGAGGCTGAGCTGGGGGAGCAGGGCCAGGTAGCTCACGGTGAGTCTGGGCAGGTCACAGGTAAGGCAGTGTGAAGGCGGGAGATACGGCCAGGTAGAACAAAAACACCAGGACAGGGAGGACAGAGATCCTGTCAGCCAGCCACTGTCACACCTAGAGAGATGGGAAGAGTTTGGAAACCCAACAACTACCCAGAGCTCGAGAGAAGCTAGAAGGCAGGTCTGGAAGCAGTGATGTAGCCCCTTGTCAGGGGCCTTCCCTCCTAATGCTCCTTAGCCCCTCTCATTCCACCTTCCTTTCCACAGGTGCCAGTGGCTTTCATGTTGCTGGGGGCTCTGTGACTGTCACTGGCAACATCTACATCTACAATGGGCCAATACTGGGGGGAGCACGGGGCCCTGGAGACCCCCTGGCTCCTCCAGAGCCCCCATACCCCACTCCTGAAGAGGGTGCACATGGTCCTTCTCAGCTCTCTAGGCCTTACCAGGAAGATGGCAAAGCATGGCACCTGGCTGAAACAGAGACTCTGGGATGCTACGCCCTCTGACCGGGCCAGGGCCAATTCATCATCCATGGCTAATGGTGTGTGAGAGACAGGAGAAGAGGAGCTAAGGCCTTCCTGAGGCTGCCCCACTCACAGGATTCACGAGGGCCTGGGCAAGCCTCTGTGGGCATGGTCCTGAGGTGCCAGGCCTCAGATACTTCCTAGAGAGCAGGCCAGGCCCCAGCTGGGGACAGTGCCCCACTGGACTCTCACCCCTGCCTGGGCAAGCCTTCCACTGTAGTGCAGACCCACTGCCTGCAGGAGTTGCACCTGCTTGGCCTCAGGCAAAGATAGGGTCTGTGACGCTAACTGTTGCCTGCCATGGCACTCCACATCCCAAGCATGGACTAAAGGAAGCTTGGTGGTCACATGGTGGGTCACCTACAAAGGCATCTTCACGATCTCTGGAGGACTCATGATGCTCAATCCCAAGCTTCAGAGGCCTTGTGAGCATCCATATTTGCCACAGACCAAGGTGGACTCTGGGGACAGATGAAGTTATGTAGAGCATCACCTGACCCTCGCCTGCTGGAGAAGGGGAGACAGAGTTGGTCAAAACTGGGGATTTGGGTAGAACTACAAGGTATGAGGCAGAGTTTGGGAATGAAGGAAGATGACAAGTGTATTTATAAATTGTAACCACATGCAAATAAAAGATCAAGATCCAGGTAACTTATTTTCTTGGGATTTATATACCAACCTGGGTCCATTTGGGTAGTATCAAAGCAAAGGTCAGCAAGTCCCACATCTCTGAGGACCTGAAGATGCCGCTCAGATGATAGCAGCATCAGTCAGAGGTCACTAACAATGTAGGTAATATCTGCATGCCTCATAATAGTTACATCTTTAGTCCTCACAACACCCCCAAGAGGCAGATCCTGTTCTTAGTTAACAAATGAAGAACCTGTGGCACTGAGCAGTAAATAACTTCCCCAGTTCAGCTGTAGATGGCAAAACTGGGTTTTGTTCCTAGCTGGTCTGTTTATAGAGGTATGAAAACTCCAAAGCCACAACTTTTCAGGTTTTGTTGGTTCGGGGTCTTTCAGAATGTTTTGGTTTTGGTTTTGCCATTCTGGGGGTGTAAGCCAGGGCTTGTATGTGCTCAGCAAGGGCTCTACCAATGAGTCACTCCCCCAGTCCTCTGAAGTTCTCTGAATGGTAGAAGCCTCCCTCAGGTCTCTTGCGTCCCAAACTCTAGCCACCACTCGAAGTGACACGTGTTCTCTAGGGCTGGCCGAACCCAAAGGTGTGCGTCAGAAACAGGCTGTGCCTGAGTGGGTCCTGGGCAGCCTCCTTTGAGCACAGAGGGAGCCCCTTGTGATTATTTTTGTCTCATTTTTCTCCTTTCCCACAAAGAACTTTAAAACTTCTCTAGCACTGGGCATGATGGTATAGAACGTCAGTCTCAACACTCTGGAAGGATGAGGCAGGAGGATCATAAGGACGAGCCAGGGCTGGACGACTCAGTGGCTCGGTGAGTCACAGTGCGCCTGAGAGCTGGGGCTGGGTGTGGGGGTGCACAGTGGTAATCCCAGCCTTAGGGAAGATGAGGCAGGAGATCATGAATTCAAGCCTGGCCTGTATGACATAGCAAGATCTTGTCTCAAAAAGTGTGTAGGGAGAAGGCTGAGACTATAGAGCAGTGCAAAGGCCTCACGTTCAATCACGAGTAATAGAAAAGCAAACCCTTTCTCTAGCATTCTTATTAAAGCTGCTTGCCCCCCTACCTAATCGCTGCATACACTGCTTGGCCAGGGCTATCCTAGTTTGAAGGATTGCTAGGAGAGCGGCCGCTGGCTGACGGCTCCTTCCATAAAAGGTCACTGCTGCAGAGCCAGCAGTAGGAGCTCTGTTGCTGGCCTTCATCAGGATGGTGCAGCCGCCAAACATGAACTGAAGGAGTCGTCTGGAGCAAGTGACAAGTTATGTAGGGTCACTGTGAGAATATGAGATCCAGCCTCCTTTCAGGAGCAGTCAACAGTGGGGAGCTACATCTTCACAGAGATAGACATCTGGCCTCCTGGGTGTGCTAGAGTCAGACTTGAGTCCCTCGTAACTATTCCAATGACTTTAGACCAAAGAAAGAAAAATAGATGTTTCCCAACACAATAAAAAGAGTCTAAAGAAAAGATTCTAAGGCACAGCTCTATGTGACAATGTTCAAATTTAGGATATAACTACCTGTACTGCATCATTAGCAAAGAAAGTCTTATTGGTATTTACATTGAGATCACGTTAAATGTATAGATTGACATCTTCCTGGTATAGGCTCTTTCTGTGAAGAATACAATATGCCTTCTTTATTTGTTGATAGCTTTCTGTTTGTGCTAATGTAGCATCTTAGTGTTTTCCTAGTATAGATCTTGAGTATCTCTTGTTAAGTTCTTTTGTAGGTGTTTATCTTTGTGCTATAGAGGTGAGACCATCTCTTTTAATTTCTTTAACCCACCATCCACTGCATTCTCTCATCTGTAATAGATTTTTTTCTCCTCTGAAGTTATCACCTATAAATAATGTGAAATCTCTCTCCTGTCTAACTTTATACTTCTAATAGTTTAAAACTTACATAAATGCACTGCCTAGGACATTCAGAACAGCATTAAATTATAATAGACACTTCCATCTTGTTCCTGAATT
>PVKN010005278.1:14739-31296 GCA_004027915.1 Capromys pilorides | reverse complement strand
ATATTGCTCATTCAAGGATTCCATCATTTTTCTACTCTCCTCTATTTTTTATCAGTGTCTTCTTTAGAAGCATTTAGTGCTTCTTTTATTATAGGTATTGATTCTTTTTTTACTTCAGAAATTACTTCTGATCTGATTTCCTCTATACCTTTCTGTGAAGTTGTTTCTTTACTTTAGATGCTATTATTTCAGGTGTATGATTTCCAGTTTCTTCTATGCTATTGTCTCCTGCATTTGTTTTGGGTTTTGCCCCTTCCCTTTGTCATTTGGCATAGCCCTGCCTTCTGACCTTTGCTGTAGAGCTTTGGTAGAGTTCTTACTTTAGCACCAGGTCTGGATCTACCAAGTTCAAACAGGTGAGTGTGGCTTGGGTCTGGCTGCTGAGCTCCACTTCTTCCTGCTGCACCCTTGGAAGCAAACCTGCTGTGCTACTCTGGCAAGATGTTCTGCTCCTGGATCAGCTGGGTGGGTCTTATCTCTCATGTCTCTGCAGGGAGTTCTGTGGCAGTTTTCTACACTGGGCCTGTCTGATGAATGAAGTTCCACTCACATGCTGGGCTTTGTTGCTGTGTCCAGTGAGTTTCTGGCAGGCCCCAGGTGGTCTCACTCATTCACCAGGCCTGCTGAGTTAAATGAGTTTTTGGTGGGTCCAGGGAGGTCTCACTCACCCTCTGGGCCTGGATGCTGGGTCAAATAAGCATGGAATTTTGTGTGTGTTTGATTTTAGACAAAGTCTTGCTGTGTGGCTCCTGCTGGCCTTGAACTCACAACAATCCTTCTTTCT
Source organism: Capromys pilorides (assembly GCA_004027915.1). NCBI lineage: Eukaryota > Metazoa > Chordata > Mammalia > Rodentia > Capromyidae > Capromys > Capromys pilorides. Next base: position 30,512 of record PVKN010005278.1, on the reverse strand, counting down.
GAGCCACCCTAATGCTTTGATTATAGGTGTGTATCACCATGGCCACCAATGCATTGCAATTATTATTATTATTATCGTTATATTATTATTATTATTATTATTATTATTATTATTTGAAGTAATGGGGATTGAACTCAGGACCCTGCGCTTATTAGGCAAGTGTTCGTTCTACTGAGCTATCTCCCCAGCCCCCTGCATTGTTTTTTGATGCAACAAAATAGACAAAGTGAGTGAAGTGCAAAACTACTTCTCTGCTTAGTTTGAAAAATGTACTGTGGCAATTCAGTATTTCCTTAATAGTGGGAATGAATCTCAGCCCACAGAATTTTCCTTATAATCCACCATGATTTCTACCACTAACCTCCATTCATTTAGAGCAGTAGAAATCATATTTCACACCATGCGTCGAGGTTCTATCAAACTTGTGAAGGTCCTGTCAGGTCTTGTGCAGGCACAGTGTTCGTGAAGTGGAAGCTTCCTGTGTGGTGGTGGCTCCTGCAGTCTGGTGTGCTGCTGCTGAGCTTTCTAGGTTCCTGTCTGTGAGGCACAGTCCCTCAGGTGGCCCCATCCATTATGCTTTGCTCCGCTTGGTGGACCTGCATATTTCCCGTTTATTTAGACATGCTGTGCAGCCCAGAGTTGCTGCATGGATTCCCCTGCTGGGATGCTAGCTGCAGTCTCTCTCCTCTTCCTGCCATTTCTGCTCTGTCTTGGCACCAGGAAACTTTCTCGTCCTCCAGGGGGGTGGCAGGATGATGTTGGACATTACTTTTCTTTTTTGTTTGCCTCAGATATTTGTAAAGACCTCAGTCCATTTCTTTCTTTCTTTCTTTCTTTCTTTCTTTCTTTCTTTCTTTCTTTCTCTCTTTCCTTCCTTCCTTCCTTCCTTCCTTCCTTCCTTCCTTCCTTCTTTCTTTTTTTGTATTTTAGGGAAGGGTCTTCAGGGTGTTTAGAGTCTTACTACTAGACCAGACTCATAGTGATCCGCCTGTTTACAGCCTCTCAAGAGCTAGGATTACGGCACTCATGCCCAGTCTCAATCGCTGTCTCAATGTGCCCTGGTTGTGGGGCTGGAACAGCAGGGCCATGAATTGAAACCCTGGGCCCTGAGCCTGCTTACGGGAGTTTTAGTCTGCTGAGCTATTTGGCCAGCCCAGCCCATTTTTTTCCATAGCCTTAAGGTTTAGTTCTTTACCTAATATGCCCCCCACCCTCCGAAATGCCAGGGAAATACTCTAGGCCTGGTATACTTTTCTGCCTCAATTTATGTTTCACTTGTGAAAGGGCGTATGTAGAAAATGAACCCCTAATAGTATCTTACAGGTCTTTTATTCACCTGTTATTAGTGATTCAAAAATAGTCATCTGTGTAAAAGATTAAGTAATTAAATTGTAGTAATCGCAAATTATATATTTACTATGTGATACATTCCATATGATTGAAAATTTCATTATTTGTGGAATCAGTGTACCTTACAGCCACATCCTTTTAAGCTTTGTTTTTGGACGTTGCATGTTTGAATAAGGTTCAGAATATAGAACAAGTGCATCTCATAAAAGTGGCAGACTGCTATATTTCTTTCCTGGCTCCCTTGGAAAAAATTAAACAACATAAAACTCCCACTAAATTTTAGAGGTAGGAATTTGGTGTATGTAATGTACGATAAAAAATTCCTAGGTTATATAAACTTGAAGATTCCAAATGAGGTAGTCATTTGGAATCACTGGTTCAAGAATTTTGATACTAAAGGGAAAGGTTTTTTTTTTTTTTTTTTTTTTTTTGTGGCTGGCTCAGCCTGCCCTGAGTGCAGGGCTGGCAAGACGTGTGGTGCTGGGGATCAAACTGCTACCCCTGTGCTTTGCCTAAGCTTGCCTCAGCAGGCACTGTAGACCACTTTGCTATCTTGCCGGCTCCAAGAAAGGCTTCTTTAGATGCCCACAGTCTCCTCTCAAAGTCTAACTTCTTAAGAAGTTTATTTGAAGAATCTTGAATACTGTGTAGACTTTTAGACTAGGTAAAATTATTCAAGTTTTTCTCAGTCAGTCTGGTCTGAGTCCACCAATGTGGTGGCCGTGAAGGTCACTAACATGGCAACGGTAGGAAATAAAGTAGGCTTCTGCAGAACCATCACTGTTTCCCATGTGGAAGAAAATGATAGTTTGTTATTTTAAGAATTGTGGAGTGGGAGAAACAGATCAGCTTTTCATACCACGGAAATAGATTTCTCCTGGCCCCGCATCTCTCTCATTACTTGTTGCTAATTCTTTATAAAAGAAAAAAAAAAAAAGCCTTCCTACACTTTTCTCTGGAATAATGACATAATTGTGTCTAACAAATCTTTAAGCACGGATGTGATAAGCAGTGAAAAAAAATGTGTGTGGTGAGAATAGGAACTGTTTGAAAAGTAGCATTTTCTGAGTATTTTTTTCATCTTCCTGTTTCCACCAGTTAAGGGGAGCTGAAGGATTCTGTGCAGAAGTCTGAGGCTCCTCGCCCAGGAGAGGGTCGGAAAAGAGGCTTTGGTTGCCAAGGTCTGGGCTTTTGGAGCAAGTGCACTATGCTAAATGAGGAAGGGCTGGACTGTCACTGTGGAGGTGTTGGAGCGATATTCTTGGTGGCAGTGGCTGGGACTGAGCATGTGACACTGTGGTTTCCAGGGGTGGGACAAAGATTCTAGTACAGTCAGTTATGCGTGAATGACAGTCATTCACCTGGGCCAGAGCACTCGAGTGGGGCAGTATATTCGTAGGTTCTGAGACTGGACTCTGACAAAACCATACTACAGGTATGACAGATCTCCACGTGAATTTCACTTTGCAAGAAGCATTTTTCTTTTGGTAGATGGCATAGATGGTGGCAGTGGCCTAAAAAAGATTAGGATTGGATTTCCTATCAACTATAGTGGAAGAAGGTTCTGTTGGAATTAATTTTTGAAAAGTAGAAACATGAAATTCTATATATACCTGTCAGTTACAGAACAAATCCATACTAACTGAATCCTTTCAAAGGATAGATAAATAGATATTGCTTTCTCATTTTATTTACTGTACAAATATAATGGAATGCTATGGAGGCTTGTAGATGACCTTTCATGTTCTCTTTTGGGCCAGGAGACTAAGTGCAAGAAAAATTGGAGAAAAGTCTGTAATAAAATACAAGAAATAATTACTGACTAACTATACTATGGTAGATCAGTGTCTTAGTTACTCTTCTCTCATTGCTGGGACAAACACCCGACACCCAAAATGAAGGAAGGAAAGGTTTATTTAGCTCACAGTTACTGGAGGTTTCAGTCCATATTCACAACTGGCTCCAAGGCAGAGTGGCACACGACAGAGAGCAACCTTTCATGGCAGCAGCAAAGAGCCAGAGAGAGACGGGAGGAGTAGCAGCAGCTCAAGCAGCTAACTTTTCCTCCTTCCTTACATTGAAATGAAAATCACCTGCTCCAGGAGAGGTGCAGCACTCACACCCACAATAATCAATTACAAATTCCAGAAACCACCAGTGACTGCATGAGGCTTTGGGGGGACACCTAGACACAAACGATAACAGTCAGTGAATGCAAGAAGAAGAATATGGCATTTACCTTTGAGAAAGGTGAAACAATCCAAAAACTTGCACGTTAAATCTGTGAAGTATTAATGATTTTATTAAAAGTTCTATATGATGAGTGTGTCCATGATGGGACGCTCACCTTAAACATTGTGAAAGAATATCTTCAGTCATATGTCATGGAGGTGAAAGAGATACGTTTAAACCCAAAGCATTGGAAAGAAATAGAAATATTATTGCTGCTCATCTTCAGTATTGGTTTCCCCATTAGAAAAGACTTATGTGAAAGATCAGTTTAGTAGCCAAGAAATCTGTGCAATTGCTCATTATAAGAAGCTTAAGACTTTTTGGGCCAGGAGATAGCTCAGCAGCATAAGCACCTACCTGGCAAGTGCAAGGTCCTGAGTTTGACAAAACAAACAACAAACGCTAAGATTTCAATGCAAACGAAACTGAAGCTCATGGAGATCGTTAGCCTATTAAGGAAAAATCTGAAGTTCATAACTTGGAATAAATATACAAGCCTTCTTCAGGAGAGAGTGAAATCAGAAATCTTGAGAGCTCCCCTGAAGAAAATCAGACCTGTAGTTCAAACCTAGAGTCAGCTGATGATATTGGTTGATAACAAGAATACGTTCGATGGTAGAGAAACAATGGAGTCTCCATCTTCCCAAGGAAGGTCGTGCAAAGTAACCCTTCTACCATCATAATCTGGGAAAAATCTGCTGTTGAAAATCACTATTCCAAAACTTGCTCTTTCTCCTTCAGATTTAAATGATGAGTCTAAATATGCCACAGATACTTTTCCAAGACTGGATAATGCATGGATTTTTTTTGGTAGCAGTGCAAATAAACAGACCAGTCAACCAGACATAAAACAGGAACTACAGTGTTTAAGAATCATCTAGAGATTCATGCCAACACCGAGACCAAGAGCACAACAAAAGGGGATCAGGGCAACACATTTCCCAGCAGGAGGTAAACTCTGGAGAGCTCAGGGCCAGCAGCAATAGGAGGCAGGAACACAGGGAGTCCTGATATTGCTGTGGGAAAATCACTTCCTGTTATGGGCTTGTTTCACCATCTAGATTCAAGGATACTGGGTTAGGGCTATCTTGTAGTCTCAGCATTTTTAAAACTCACACATGAGGCACATATTGATATAGTACCAGGAAACCATTGTTTATGTTTGGTTGTAGGTAAAATTTGCACATATCTTCTTGCCATTTAGAAGTCTAATGAGAAATTTTAATGATTCATAAAGGCAGGATTTACTCATTATCCCATGATAACTCTTAGCCAGAAGATAAACTCACCTGATATCTTGGAGTATTAGGGTGTGGAGAGAGAAGAATGTTCTAGAAGCATGGTAAGGGTGTCTCCGTGGTTCTTTGGGCTGAAGAGCCTTAGAAGCACAAGTGATAATGCCTTCCTTCACATGGCCAATTTCTTCAAAAGTCAAGAACTGGTTTATAATTTCTGTGGAAGAAAACACAAGTGAAAATGCTCAGAATATTTTACAGCCACACATGCCTCAGAACTAATTACTATTTTTAGAAGACAGAGGAAAGGAGTTCTTGCCTGCATAAGGGATGGAATATGCTCATATCATCTTGGGAAAAGAAGCTGCTGTTCTGTCATATGCACATACACAGTTCTGTTACAAAGATAATTGAAGAACTCGAGTCTTTTGAAAATAGGATATATGGACGTTAGAGATGAAGTCCCACAAAGGCAAAGTTTGAATTGCTATTCTAACAAAGTTTCCTCATGAGGTAGAAGAGAACCAAGAAGAAGTGGCGGGTTTAAAGTGAAATGAACGAAAAGTAAATCCTTTCCAGAAAGGAGTTGTCAGCTCCATTGCGTGATGCTGATACTGTCTTGAGCACCAGGGAAGACACTGTGACCTCCATGCAAATTCTGTGGATGCAGTGAGTCCAAGACGAACAGGGAGAGAGGCAGAGCCACCAAGAGAAGACAACTTTTTAAAGCAGGTTCGTTGGTTGTTGTTGTTTTAACACCAAGTGATTTGCAAAGTAGACTTTTATGGAAGGGAGCAAACAGCTTTGTTTGAGAATATAGTTATAATTAGTTTTGAGGCCACTCAAGTTCAGGATCCCTTATGGGAAATAGTTGGGGCCAGAAATGTTTAAGGGCTCCAGATTTTAGAATATTTTCATATATGTAATATCTTGGTGTTACACTATTTCCGGTGTGTCTATATTTTGACTACGGTCCATCACCTAAGGTCCACTTGTGACATTATGGTGATGCATAAAAAGATTTTGATTCTGGAGCTTTTTGAATTATAGATGTTTTAGGGGAGGATTTAGTACAGGGTCTACAGGGTCTTAGTATATAGATCAGAGTCATAGTGATTCTCCTGTTTTCAGCCTCCTAAGTACTGGAATTATAGACTCACACCACAACGCCCAGTCTCAATCACCATCTCAGCACGCCCCACAGGCGGGGCTGGCAGGGCACACTGGGGATCAAACCCCGGGCACTGCGCTCTGCCTAAGCAGGTGCTTTACCCTGCTGAGCTATCTGGCTGGCCCTCTGAATTTCAGATTTTTGAATTAGGAGTTATTAACCTGAAGAGAGTGAAAGTTATTTACAACATAATTATTGAGAAATATGACTTCCTAGTAAGTTTATACTTCAAAGGAAGCTAGTTTTTTTTTTTGTTTGAGTACCTTTCATTCCTTTTATTAAATTATTTTTATTTTTATTTATTTATTTACTTATTTTGTGGTACTGGGCATTGAGCTCAGGACCTTGCACTTGCCAGGCAAGCACTTATTTTACTGAGCTATCTACCCGGCTCCTTAAAGGTTATTTTAAAAAAATTTTAAATGATACATAGTATATGTATTTGTGAAGTACAGTGTGCTAATGAAGTGCATGTGTACAATCTATAAGGATCACTCAGGGTAAGTAGCGTATCTATTACCTCAAACATTTACCACTTCTCTGTTGGAGGTATATTGTATCTATAATAAAATACATCAGGGACTACAATTCCAAGTGACTTAATGAAAATTCTTTCCTTGACTAGCTTGAGTTTTCCATAGCATGTTGGTGAATGGAGAAGTCCTGCTCAGCTTGATTTGGTGAGAGGCAGAACACGAGGCAGAGCACAGTTCAACCCGTGGCACCTCTTCCTTGGCTTTCTGCAAGTCTCAAGGGTTTCACGGGGGTCTGTTCCCAACTCTGCCGGCTCCTTGCTCCTCGGTTTCACGGTTGGGGAGCAGGAACATGAAACCACTGCTTTGATTCAGTGTCTGTTTTCCCCCAGAGGACTTTGACAGCGAGGAAGTCTGTATTTTTAGAATTAGCATGCTCTGTTTCAGTGTTGTGAACATTCATTTTAAAGCTGCTATATTTAGGGAAGGTTTAATTATTCAAGTAGGGAACTAGTTTTAAACCATCACCTTTCATTCTTGGCTCATCAGAACAGCATCCCTTTCCCTCCCCCCACTGAGAGGCCATCTAAGCTACACCTGCTGAGCACCACTGCAGCGGGGAAAAGTGGTGCAGGGGCACCAGATGCTGGGCAAGCTGAATTCCACACCTCCTGAGCCGAGGCTGGCATCCCATCCTACAGCCTGCCTTCTGTGAGCTGAGGGTGTGGGTGCACCCGGGCCCAGCCAGTGCCCGTGGGGTATGCCTTTCCTTTCCATGCCAGAAATCCTGTTCATATTTTCCAAAGTAGTGCTCGGGAAACAATTCCTTTGAGCCATTTTGCAGGTATGTGAGATGTGAGGGAACTGGTCTGAATGATGAAATTTCTTACATTTTTGTGGCATGGTCAGCATTCCCTGAGGGACTCCTTCCCTTCTTTGGGCAGGGCCTGCCCCAGGAAGTTGGGCCTGTCTGAGGGAGGCTGGCTTGAGAAGATCCAGCCAGATTTAGGAAATAGTGAATCCCCTGTTGGGAGAGTGACGTAGAACTTTGTTCAACTTAAAGTGCCCTGAGACACAAGTACTTGATCGTGTACATTCATTCACTCAGTTGGCAAATGTTTATCGGCTGGGTATGGGGTAACCACGGAGCCTGGCATGGCTTTCATAGGAGAGAGACGCATGAGTAGGAAAGAGCTGTCCTGATGAAGTGCAGAATGACAGAGTGGGCGCTCAGAAGGAATGCTCTGTGGAAAGGTACAGCAGGAGAGTTTGACGTGATGGGAGCAGTGAGCGCCTGAGCTGAGCTTCACAGTGCTGCTTCCCAAGTTTTTTGTGCATAGGAATCATCTACAGATCTTGTTAAAACGAAGATTCCTGTTCTGGGCCTGGGAGGGGGCCAAGATGCTGCCTCGCTAACAGATTCCCGCATGATGAGGATGCCCTAGGTGAGTACCAAGGGATGCTGAGGCGTGAGGGGTGAGGGGAGAGAGGAAGCAGGGGGCTGTGGGAAGCAGGTGACAGGGGGAGGGACAAGCATGAGATAGGTGACGCGTAGTGTGTGCCCTCTAGCCACCAGCCACTGAGGCAGAAAGTAATTATTCCACCCTTGCTGTGGTCAGTCCTTGGAGTACATGTTTCCTGAGGAGACATTGCCCTCTTTTAAGGTTCTTTTTTATGTTTACTCTGAAATCATTCCACCTCTTTTCAATGCTGGGACTCCATTTAAAAGGACAGACTAAAGGTATATTTTTTCTGTCTTTCTCCTTAGAAGCTTTTAGAAAAGAGAAGCGGGTTGGGGGTTGGAGCATCAGACATCTGAATGTTACCTTTGACAAACTCAAAGATTCTCAAAAGTTAGCTTCTTGGAGGGGCTCCCAGCGCACTGAAATTCGCATATGGGCACAGAACTAGTCTGAGAGAGAACTCATGTGGGCATGCGTCTCAGAGCCGGTGGGCAGCTGCTTCCTGAGGTGGGTGGCTCCCTGAGGGAGGGCCAAAGCAGCTGCCTCTTCCCTGGGATCCTGGAATAGCACACACATTTGGGGGTACCACAGTGTCTCTGGATCCTATCTGATGTCAGAGGCAAGTGGGGGGAGAGGAGCTGAAGCGAAATATGGAAATGCTGCCTTGGGTCTGTCTCTTGGTGGAGCAGGGTGAAGCCGGAGGCGGATCACTGTGTGGCCTCACAGGACTCAGCACAACAGTGAAGAGGCTCAACTTGGGAACCTAGGGATGCTCACGGGGTGGGACCCAGAGGGAGACAAAACAGAAGCCATGGGCAGTGGCCAAATCCGAGCTGTGTCTGAAAAATCATTGCATAAAACTACTGCGCTTTTTTTTTTTAAGTGATCCTTTTTAGTCTAGTTGAAATGCATAACCTAAAATTCCCATTTCCCCGGTTTTAAGTGTACAAAAGGGTGGCACGAATTGCGTGCACAATGTGATACAGCATCGACATTGGCCCCCGAAGGTCTTGTGTGTCATAGGCCGGGCTTTAGGAAGACAGCTTAGTTGGCTTAGTCGTGGTGACAGTACAGCAGTAAGAGAGGGGACTCGAGGCCTGTGATGGTCGATATATTGTGTCAGCGTGAGAAGTTCCGGGCAGCCAGGGTCCTTTCTTTATAACCATCCTCAGCCTGTGCAAGAGGAGGGCGTGGAGATGGCGTGAGTGACATGCCCTCCGTGGGTGGCTGCGTGGGGTCACCCTGCGCACAACATAAGGGAGGAAAGGGGGCTCGCTCCCCTTTTTGCTCTTGTTGCTTTTGCTCTCTTATGCTGCCTTGAACTGTTGCCCCTCACCGTGCTGCCCTTCCCTGGAGCCAGCTGAGTGTGGACTGAAACCTCCACAGACACTGAGCTAAGTAAGCCTTTTTACCTCATTGTGGGTGTCAGGTATTTTATCTCAGCAACAAAACAAAAGTAACATGGACAAGACCCTTGAGGGTCATTCTCCGTCCAGTGTCTGCTTCCGAGGGTTTTCCTCACGCCAAGGAGAACCTCTCCGTCCTGTCAGCAGTTCCGACCATGCTGTTGTCTTCCACCCCCAGGACCTCTACACTTCTTTTTTGCCTCTAGAAATGTGCCTACTCCTGATGATTCACGTAAGTTGACTCATATAATATTTGTGTTTATGTGTCTGGCTTTCTTCACTAGGCATAATAGTTTCAGAGCTCCTTGGTTACTGCACGCATCAGAACATCATTTTTCCTTATGTGAACTAATAATCTGTATGAATGCTGCATGTGGTGGACTGGCAACTGGTGGTCAACTTGTAGCGCGGCGCTGGATGTGGGAGCCCCACTTGAGGAGTGTTAGCATAAGAAGCAGAACTGGAGAAGAGAAGTTGTTGGGAGCTGTTGTTTTCTCCTGGAGCTGTTGTTTTCTCCTGGAGCTGTTGGTTTTCTTGGGGCTGTTGAGTCCCTGGAGGAGCTCGTCCTGCTGGCTTTCCTGATCAGCTAGGCTGTCCTCATTGGTGAAGGAGCACAGGACCTTGTTGCTTCTGAGCAGGCTACCATTCACTTTGGGGCAGTTCTGGTCCTCATTTTGAGAATCCCTTCCTGGCTCCAAAGGGGCAGGTGGTGCCCTGCTCTGTCTCCTGGAGAAGCTTGTCAGGTTGGCCTTCCTGAGGGGAGCTCTGTTGTCCTCATCATCGGAGGAGCTCAGAACCTTACCGTTGCTGAGGATGGCTGTGGTACTTTTCAGCAGAGCTCTGGTTCTTGCCTTGAGCGAGCATTGCTTCCTGGCTCCAGTGATGATCTCTCGGCCTGTGGCATAGATCGTTCATCCCGCTGGCACAGCAGGAGCTTCCATTGACCTTTGGGCCTTCCCAGCACAGGTCTGGGAAGGCCTCCATGAGACATTCGTGTGAGTTCTTGGCCACTGATCGGACGCATAGGGTGCACTGTTATGAGCTGTAGGACATCAGCTGGACTTGTGTAGGACATTGCCATAAAATCCAGGCCCTCAACTGAATTATTTTGGTCTCTAGAGCATGGCTAGATTTCTTGCACTCTTTGTGTATGACTCTTTGGGTGAGTTATTATAAAATAATTATTATAAAATAATTACATAAATTATGTGTTCTGTAATAAATTGCTCCCTTTGTAGCCCTGACTGCAACACTGCATTGTGTTTGCCTGTTCATCTGTTGTCAGACACTTGGATTTCTTCTCATTTTGGATATTTTAAGCAATGGGGTAACATTTTTGGAGGGAGGTGGTACTGGGAATTTCTGAAGCCAGGCCTTCTGCACTGAGCTGCACGCTCATGCACTCATTCATGTCGATGGGAGGTCTTGGTAAGTCGCTAAGAGGCCCAGGCTGGGCTTGTCCCGTGCCTCCCTGTCTCAGCGCCCCAGAGCGCTAGGATCACAGCTGTGTGCTTATTTGTTTTTAAAGGGGAGAAAGCAGAAATTAAATAAGATAGAACACAGACACAATCAGAACTATGGAAAGCGAAGGGTTGCAGCAGACTTATTTATTCAGCAAGGTGAAAATAAATTTAAATTCTGGATAAAATATGTAGTGTTTAGAAAAGGTAAGATTCTAAGGCTGGCCACAGAAAGGGCTGAAAATCTAAAAGGAAATCAAATACAAGAGGAAATATAAAAGATCTCCCAAGGTTGTTTTTCTTCCCAGACTATTCTGTGCGCATGCCTTCTGAGGTGAGTTCTTTTCACTTTGAAGAACCAATCAGCCCAATAAAATTTAAGCTTCTAGAAAAAGAAAATCCTCTAATTTCATTTTATGAGATGGAACTTATATTGCTGCCAAAGTTGAGCAATATAAATAGCACGAAAGAATGTTCCTTGCCACTATCAGTGCAAAATCTTCAATAAAATATTGGCAAACAAATTCTAAGGTGCCAGTAAAATAATAATAGGATCAAGCGAGGTTTGTTTCAGAAACGGCAGAATAGTTAAACAGTGTGAAATGTATTAATGATGTTTACTTTATTAATATATCAAAACTGCAAAAACATATGCTCACACCCACGGTTGCTGAAAATATCTGTTAGGAAAGCTATTGATTATGAAAAATATCACAAAAGAGCTAAGTTTGTAGTGTTTTGATACATGTGTTCGTCTTGCAGCAAAAACTGGCTCATGCTGCATAGACAAACAATAGAAAATTCACATTAAATTAGGGAAAAGCTGTTACTCTTCACGTCACCGAACACGGATCTTGAGATCCTGGCTGACTTTTTAGGGAAGAGAAAGAAACTTGAGATGTACAGTTGGAAAAAGAGGCCAAATAATTATATTTGCAGATACTCTAACTCAGTGCCTGAGAAACTCAAGATTAAATATCACTGCCAACAATAATAAACAAGAGAAATGAATACCGCAGCTGGATAGAAAAACCAATAGCTTTTATACATAACAGCAGTAATCAGTGCCGGGGTGTAATGGAAAAAAAATTGTGCATGCTCAGAGAAGCTGGTCTCGAAGTTGCATGGAAAAGGACAGAAACAGTCAGAGAAAATATTGAATCAGAATAGTCCTGGGTAGCACAAGAGCTGAGATGGGTGTGTAGAGTTCAGTTGCCTCAGCATCTAGTCCTGGGCCACGGGCAGTTACATCAATGGGACCAAAGGGAAAGTTCATTCCTTTTTATGGATCAGAAGGAAAAAAATGTTTGATGCTGGGCATGTCGGTGCAGGGCTACTCAGGAGGCTGAGGCAGCGGGATCACAAATTTAAGTCCTACGCAGGCAGCTTAGGGAGACCCTGTCAAAATGCAAAAAGGCTGAGGATGTAGCTCAGTGGTATAGCTCTTGCCTAGCATATGTGAAGCCCTGGGTTCAATTCCCAGCACTCCCTTGAAAAGATCTTAAAGTTATTCTTCTACATATGTTGTCTATAAAATAGCTGTGTACACTTATAGACACATAGAGCAGCTTTGAAAATTACTTAAGAAACTGTGACCATTATTGGGTGGCTAGATAGAAGAGGCAAACAGGAATGTATTTCACCATTTTTTCTTGTATAAATTCTTGAACTAAGCACCATTTGTGGTATTAGCTCTTTAAAAAGTGGTTGATCATCATCATCATCATCATTATTTTTGTCAAATCAGTGTAAGATGTGAGCAGGAAAAAGTAAGTTGCGACTAGGAGGTGAGCACGAAGGGGCTTGTTCAGACCGCCACACGAGCGAGGAAGTCGAGCTCCCTAAGTGCCTGTGTTTGGAAGCTTCCAGGGTGCATGCAGCTCAGAGGCCTTCAGAGCACTCATCACGTCAGCATTTCCACATTTTCCGAGCTTCTTCCCTTTAGCCTTCCAACTCTGCATTCGGTCTCCAGCAGGGAGGCTCGGGCTCTTAGATGTGGGGCTTCACCACCTCTAGCTTCTCTAAGCTGAGGCTGATGCTGGTTTTCTGATAAAATTCAAGAAGCTGTCTGATAAGCATGCAATTCGCATCAAAGGCCTGTGTTTGCAAACAGAACTGCAAAAAAGTCCCGTGCAACATGGAGATGACCATGTGCTCTGCATCACTAACAGTCAAGGAACTGCAGCTCAGAACCCAAGATGCTATCTTATGACTGTTAGAATGGCCAATACATAAAGGACAAGCCATAACACGTGTTGTCCAGGATAAGGAGCAGAGGGAACTCATGTGCTGTTGATGGGAAGACAGATCTGGGCAGCCTGTGTGAGTGGTATAGAGGCTTCTAAGGAGATAAAACACAGAACTACTTTGAAAGGCAGCTGTGCCTGGGAATATACCCAAGAGAAATTAAATCACCAACAACTCAGGGGGGCAGAGAGAGAGAGAGACAGAGAGAGAGACAGAGAGAGAGACAGAGAGACAGGGACAGAGACAGAGAGACTGAGAGAGAGACAGAGACAGAGAGAGAGACAGAGAGACAGGGACAGAGACAGAGACAGAGACAGAGAGACAGAGACAAACAGAGAGACAGAGGGAGAAAGACTGAGAGAGACAAAGAGCCAGAGAGATAGAGGAGCTAGAGAGAGAGAGAGAGAGAGAGAGAGACAGAGACAGAGACAGAGACAGATAGAGGGAGAGAGACAGAGGGAGAGGGAGAGACAGAGAGAGAGGGACAGGGAGACAGAGAGACAGAGAAAGAGTGAGGGAGAGAGATACAGAGAGACAGCCAGAGACAGGGGCAGAGAGAGACAGAGAGACAGACAGAGAAAAATAGAGACAGAAACAGACAGAGACAGAGACAGAGAAACAGAGGGAGAGACAGAAACAGAGACAGAGAGATAGAGAGGGAGAGAGAGACAGAGAAAGAGAGACAGAGAGGAAGGGGGGGGAGAGAGAGAGAGAGAGAGAGAGAGAGAGAGAGGCCCAGTGTTCAGTATGGCATTATGTCCAATAGCCAAGATATGGGAACAATCTTATGTCTGTCGATGAATGAGTACAGAAATCGCACTATGCATATACACAGGTAATTGAGCCTTCACAAAAGAAATCCTGCCGCTCGTATAGAAGAGTCCAGAGAACGCGCTAAGTGACATATGTCAGAGACAGCCAGGAAAGCCTCGCACAAACTCACTTACGAGATGGAATCCAAATGGAACAAAATCCCCAAATAAAGCTCAAATAGGTAGGGAGCAGAAAGCCAGCCACCTGCGGAGGGAGGGGTGAAGAAAACCGGCAGATGGTGGCCACAAGGGACTCGAATTCAGGGAGATGGGATCCGCAGCCTGGAGATCACCGCGCAGCGTGAGAACTAGCGATCAGCCCGGTGTTCACGCCAAGAACTGCTGAGAGGATTTCGGTGCTTTTCTTATGCATCGCAGTCACTTTCTCCATTGCTAAAACACAAAGGCAAGTCGAAGGATGAGGGCTTTAGCTGGGCCCATTTTTGTTGTCGGAGGCTTCAGCCACAAACCAAAAGTCACATTGGAAGGGCCCAGGAGGTGGGGCTGGGGCCGGGCGGAGCAGAGCTTGGTGAAAAGTGGCATCAGGGAGGCAGACAAAATGCTTCCAGGTCATGCCCCTGTCCCTCTGCCTCCAGCCAGGTCCGGCCTCCTAACAGCGAGTATAGCTGTCGTGCGGTGGTGGGCAGTAGGCTGTTTGTGCCAGTGAAAGCTCTAGAAGGTTCCACGTCCCTGATACACTAGCTCCATGATTCCATCCCCTTCCCCAGTTCCCATCTGATGAATGGCAAGGCTTTTGGGGACATTCTCTGTCCAAACTACACCAGCACTACGCACATACACAGAGAGACCCACCTGTGCTCCAACAACGGTGTGAGACAGTATGTTATTTGCTTGGCTGCTGTAATCATTTCACTATGCATGTGTATATCAAAACATGTACCCCTTAAATATATATAATCAAAACAGAAGCCCCGAGACCTCTCTTGGAGGTAGATTCCTACTCCAACCACTCCCCTGTTCATGTAGAAACACTAAAGCTTCCCTCGCCCGTACCCGACCTGCTTTCCATATCTTTGGGGAATGCAGGAAGGAGCGCCTCTTTCTTTCTGAGAAAATCCTGCCGTGTTCTGGTCAGCATGAGCTTGGTTCACAGCTCAGACGCTAACTGTGTACTTTGTCGTCCCCTGGGAGTAGTCCCTTGACAAAGCCTTGGCTACTAAACAGAGCAGTGGCCCAGCAGGATAAATTTGCTTCATCTAGTCCCTTTGGAGGACAAGGCCATGAAATTTAGCAGGTGGAAGCCAGGTTTTGAAGGCCAGATCTTCATCCAATATTTGCCAAGACTCCACCAAGAACATGGGTCTTTGACAGGTCATTATGCAACATCATGTGTTTCCCTGAAAATAAGACCTAAGTGGAAAATAGCCAGCCTTGAATACTAGAGACCAAAAAACCCCAGCCCCGTCAGCTTTCCTTGCCTTGCCTGTCGCTGTAGCTAGCTGTGGAGCACGAGAACAGTGGGGAAGAATCCCGGGTAAGGTCCTGGCCATGAAGCTGCAAAATTGATTTCTAGTTTTCAAGGCTGGTTATTTCCTGGCTAGGTCTTATTTTTGGGGAACCAGGGTGGTTGTAGTGGGAAGGGGGGAAGAAGCACAGTGTGAGGACCCTGCATTGAAAACTGCCAACCAAGAGATCCTTGAAGGAAATGCAGGCTGGAAGACCTCAGCGCCCCCACATTTCCAGCGCAGGAGGAGGTCTTTCGGGGAAACAGCACTAGCCCTTGACTTTTGACTTGGGGACTGCGAGGACAACTATTAGTCACACTTAAAAAGAGGATGACTTTATTTTCCTTAAGCCATGGAGCCTTCAACTTTGTTATAATCACTGAGGAAAACATATCTTTTTAACTTCATTCCTAAAATTGCTAAGCGCTGACTATAAATAGAAGACCTTCTCAAATGAA